>ML789416.1:86360-118771 GCA_009831015.1 Picea engelmannii
ATAGTTAAGTCAGGGGATTACTCCTCATAGGAGTGTTTCGAACAAGGTTTATAAGCGACTCGTGCATGAGCCCAATCAGGCCGAGTGTTGTAACCATGCTCTGATACCACTTTGTAACACACCCACTATCGTTATTTTTAAAATCTTTGGGTTAATCTCCCATACAGGAGATATCTCCACAAACCCGTATTAGAGAAATGCCAATCCCTGACTCTATACCAGGATTCGGGGTTCCTTCTATCGAGGTTTTGATACCCACGACATCTTGACAACTACAAACACCGATCTCCGAGTCACCCCTTGGTTGCCTCAGCCCCACTTGGCCAAGCCTTTGATTCACACGACTGGTTCCTATATGACCATACGACAGCTTCTTGTCGGGGTTTTGGAGTTTGCGGTGCCGCGGTGCACACGTACTCGGTACTCTCGGTCCTCCGAGGTGCTCCTAGCGTATTGGCTTTCCGGGCTAAGTCCTGGTCAATATGACCACAAAGTTCACAAGACCACAGTCTTACATTCTTGTCGGGGTTTCGGCATTTGTGCTGACACAAAATACATATACCCGGGACTCGCGATATTTCGATCCCCGAGTCTCTCCAGATGCTCGACACGTGTCCCTTGGATCAATGGCCTATGAAGGTGTTGGGGTTTTTCATATCGCGGTTTCGTAAGGTAAGGATTTCATGTCCCTGAGATCCCCGATATGCCGATTCCCGATATGCCGAACTCCGACTCTCTGGGATCCTCTGCCCCGTGTCCCTGCTGTTGGACGGCTGAGATCCTATCGGGAAATCGTGGATCGCGATTCATGATGGAAAGAGTTCTATGCATTTGAGAACCCTGATTTCCCGATCCACGACTCGATGGGATCCTCTGACACGCGTCCTCGAACAATGGACGGTCTAGATCTGATTGGGAAATCGCGTATCGCAATTTCAATGTGTAATGGCTCTATACTCCCAAAATCTCCGACTCTTCAGGATCCTGTGCCACGTGTCCCTTCTGTTGGACGACTCAGATCCCTTGGGGAAATCGTGGATCGCGATTTCCTAATGCAAAGGTTCTACACTCCCCAAATCTCTGATGAAATAAATCCCAATGCCTTCCAGGACGTCGACACGTGTCCTGCCGAGTTCAACGACTAGGATTCTTTCTCTGCACTCTAGGGTTTAACTCCGGCGCATCTTCTCGGGATCCGACGGTCGTCGGGACTATGATCTAAGATCCGACGGTCCAGGTCATTTCTTCGCTTGACTACCTCTACGCTTAACCCCTGCGCCGCTTCTCCAGATCCAACGGCTGACGGGAAATTGAACCGAGATCTAACGGTCCAGATTCCTTCTTTTGGGTCTTGGGGTTTATGATCCCAATCTCTCGTTGCTCACGAGGACCGAGGGCACAGGAGCGAGGTATACAACACCTGTGTTGCTTCCGTCAATATAAGGGTCGTGAATGACTAAGGTTCACCTGACGAGATCTCCTCCGTCGACTTTGTCACTCCTCGCAACACTACTGTCTTGGGACCTTACTAGAATCGTTGCTCCTCGTGCAAGGTTAATAAGGCCTTATTCGTTCGAATCCTTATTCTGGGTTCTTGGTGAGCCTTTCCAAGGCGGGAATCTCTGTGAAGAGATCCTTACCGGGGCAATTCCGGAAGCGGATAAAGGAAGACAACTTCCTGAGAATGGCTGGGCACGATTGGCTTCATTTTATCAACGTACGTCGTGCATGTTATTCTCTGTGATAAGCATATATCAACTTATTCATATCAAGCATTACGCGAACACTCTCATGCTGCAATCCTTTACAATATTATAGTTCTATGAGCTAATATCTACTCCTTATCATCAATTACTACACAGACATTCATACACAGGAAAACATATACAATTCCACAAGTCTATGATCATATGTGTCATCATATAAATTCAAGATGCAATATGAGAAAAACACTTAGCAGAAGTAAGCTCAGCAATGGAAGCGACTACTGAGAGGGGTGCTCGTTTCCACACAACCGTAGGCGTAGCGACTCCAAATGGATTTACCACTAGCCACCCCCGAGCTGAGACCACGATTTCCTGAGACTTGCGTCTTCCTGTATTCCAGTGTCCAAGAGCGAAGGTTGCAATCCTTCCTCCTTGCGATCACTCACTCTGCGTAGAGACTGCCAGAGTTCCCCTCGCGTCTGCCCTGTCAATCGTTCCAGCCATATGCCTTATCCTCTCGCGAGGTTGCGTGTGGCACGATTACCCTCGCGCTGTCAGTCATGATGGCTCTACGGATAGGCGGTTCACCTCCCCATCCCTCATCAAGCCATCAACCTACCAGCCTGCAAGGCATTTATTTCAGGGCTAGCGAGCCACTTTTGGTTCTCCGGGCCAGTGGAGTCCAAATACGGTATTCAATTCTTGGTGGAAGTTAACGCCCCTTTTTTTCAAGGTTCCCTCCACCACTATCGTGGTCTCTTTTCCGCACATCCCCTTTCAACAGTTCTGCAATAAATTCAATAATATTCAATTTATCATTTACATCACATATTCATACTTATGAGTTTTTCCATAGTCCTTGGCTAGTTCAGTTATATTTACAATCTGGGGGAAACAGGGTGTTACAGAAGCTAATCAATTTTCATATATGTCCATATATGAAAGTATGCCACTTCCATATGTGCATATACAGAAGCTAACCACTTTCGTATATGTGCATATACGGAAGTGGCCGACTTTTGTATATGCGCTTATATGAAAGACATATAACATCTATGGAAGTTCCCTGCTTTCGTATATGTGCATACGGGAGGTGGAAGACCTTTGTTTATGCACATATAGAAGATGACAGGCTTTCATATATGAACATATACAAAATTCATCCACTTATGTATGCGCATATGCAGAAGCCGGCCACTTCTGTATATGCGCATATACAAAAGTAGTTGACTACCGCACGCATATATGGAAGTGGTCGGTTTTTTCATATGAGCATATGAAAGTGGTTGACTTTCGTATATGTGCATACACAGAAGTGTGTGACATCTATATATGCACATATGGAAGTGGCCGACATCCATAAATGTGCATACACAAAAGTTGGTCGGCTTTAGTTTGTGCATATACGGAAGCCGACCACTTACATATATGTGCATATATGGAAGCTGACCACTTCCATATATATGCATATACAGAAGTTGTCGGCTTCCATATATGCACATATATAGAAATAACTTCATATACATAAGTGGTCGTCTTTTGTATATATAGGGAAGTTGTCATCTTTTGTATATTCACATATGCAGAAGGCGGCTTCCATATATGCGCATTTATGTAAATACATTAGCTTTTTCGTAAATTCCCATATATGGAAGCTGTTAGCACTCTGTAAATTTTGTCCGGTTGATAGAAAAACGACAGAGGTAACTGTTTCAACCAACTTTAGAGCTGGGTACTAGCCTGCTCAGCTCAAAGAGGGCTCTCTCATGTCACTTGATATTTCTTTGGCAATCAGTGACTAGATTTAGTTTGTTTTGGGGTTTTTTATAAAGATGTTGGCAAGGAAGAGGAGGGACACTTAGGGCTATGGAGTCAAATTTCTGAAAGTGAATGAAAACAATGATTGGCCGGTAGAATTCTCCAGAGGATAAAGGCTAAATGAGGCAATGAATCTAGGTTTTAAATTGTATTTAAGCAGAGTGTAAGAAGAAGGGGAAAACAAATAACTGCATCATAGCATTACTAAAATAAATTCTGAATTAGTTAGGAAGAAAATTACACAGTTTGAATTGCTTAAGCCGAGATAATTACAAGATGAATTTTGGGCCTTTAACTCTTCAATTTAAACAGAAGAAAATGCAAATGGAATTAAAGAACACAAGAAATACATACAATGAAAGGAGACAAAACTCATATCAACACCATTAGAATATTTTCATAGAGACTTCAAAGCTTCTGCATATGTATTCAATTCAACTCCAGAAAGTTACAAAGTCCTCTTGCTACAAGGGGAGGCCCCTCTCCGGTAAGTCCAACCTTCATTTATCTTTTAACTAGTATATTTAGATTAATTACATCCAGGATCCAACACGAATCATCTTCCCCCCAAAATATCAAAAATAGGCATCATTTACAAAGGAGTAACGTACAACAACTGTACTCCTAGTTTCTAGGGGACGTTATAATAAAAAACTGAGATATTTGAGATTTTTTCTTTGAATGCCACATGTCTATATCATTACAAAATTTCTCTGAAACATACTTAATTTAGCTTGAAATCTATTTCAAATTAACAATTTCTTCCTTCAAAGTGTCAAGCCAAGCAGGCTGGTTTTCTCCAATGCTTTCAACCACCTTAGATTTAACCTCTGTCTTATACATTCTCTCTAGTTTTCTAGAAAGCATGAGCTTATCTCCCTTAACTGTACATGAATTAGAAAGATGATTTGGTTTTTGATGACCCCATTTAGGAATGAAACGTTAATCACCGAAAATAGAGTAATGTCATCGATGTTTTGAATGATAGTCGTCACTGAGTTCCAATCATAGGTTACTGGCGAAATTACTAGCAAGGACAATGAATTATCATGCTCGACTATTAACTTCAAATGATGAGCCTTCGAATTAATTTTATGGCGGCACTTTCCCGACGTCGCACGGACGAAAAGTACCCGAACAATTATCCTGAGGTGATTTGATGGGCCGTCAACTTCCCCTTTCCACATGCAATCCTTGGATGTGATATATGTCTAATAATTTTCTGACACATGACATCGGGGTGGGCTTGGGTGGTTTCAAGATTACCCTCTTTTCCCCCTAATATGTATTTGGTGGCTCCACATGCCTTTGAAACAAAACCACGGTATTCTTATCGACCTGCCTCCAAGAGATTAACTAACACACTGTTTCTCTGCCTGATATGTCCTATGACCGTCGATCAGCAATTCCCAAAATCCACGACCCATTAGGTCTCATTGACTTTTCCTTTTTTCTATATTTAGCCCCATTCGCTAGATATGGAATCGTCTGCTAGTCTATCGTTCCCCCATACTGACTTAGCCTCCTGCTAAGTCATGGGGTTGGGACTCCATAATTTTTTTTTACAGTGATAACTTGGGCTCCAACTGGGGATGCTATCCTCCCTGCGAGGTAGCAAAGAATAGTAGACCTTGTGCCTTATCCGTTGGAGCTTCTCTCACAACAAGTGTGTTCCATGCTCTAACCTGGAGATTGAATGTTGGATATACTGCTAAAATCTAACTGAATACTTTATTTGGGAATCTAAACTTGAACATGCTTGATCATCAAGATTATTCACACCTACCTACCTTAAAAGTTGAAATGAGCTTCCAATCAGATGAAATCATAATTCCAATGTAACCATGCAAGCATCTTATCTAACACTAGGTTTCCTTGCACATACTTGTTCCAAAATCTGTTCACCAACAACTCCTTGGAGAAGTTATATATGAATTTGATTTTTAGGATTTCAACAATATTGAGACTGTTTATTTTTTCTAGCAAAACTGCAAATGGATCTTCCAACACATGCATAAGGCCCAAACTATGTTTCACTTCTTCCATTGCATTCTGGTTTTCATGTGATTCACCCTATTGATTTCCATCAAGAGACTGATAGATCTGTTGAGATGGATGGAAGTAACAACCTCCTGAATCAGAAGACAACACTGGTTGAAGAAGAACCTCTTGTGTAAAGCAATCCATATATAATACTGACGTTGATTTGACATTACCTTCACCTTTGAGCTTGCAATCCATCCTAAGGCTTGAATCCTGATTGTTAGAATTTTCCATATAACATGCCACAGGGTCATAAAAATCATGAAAAATCATTTCCTCTTGATAAAAAAAAACAGAAAGACCAACCTCTTTCATAAGTGTTTGTTGTTCTTTCTCTATTTATTCTGTTCTGGGAACATTTTCAAATGAAATGGAAACAATGAGTTTGTCCACTTTTCCATGCATATCAACAAAAACATTCATACACCCTTGAACATATTTGGACATGATAGCCAGATTACATGTATCAAGACTATCCTCTTGCTCATCAAACAATTCTAGTTTGGTTTTATTAACCTTCTGGAAATTTGCTTGAGGACTGTTATCTTGGCTTATAGATGAATGAAGGGGAATAAGTTCATGTTCATAATATTCTTGCAAATGAGGAAAGCTGACATCATGAACTATTTCATATTCCTGAGTTCTCATGGATGTTTTCTCAAAACCATAATTTTCAAGTGAATCAAATAAAACAACTGCCTCTTTATTATTTTTCTGTATTTCTGATTGAAAAGTGGCATACACTGTTTTTTTGCTTTCCTGGAACTCTATGCAATTTGTTTGTATAATGCTTGTAGTTTCTATATATGCAGTTTCATAATCCTCATCTCTATCTAGATGACTTAGAAATTGAACAACCACATCATTCATAGAGGAAGAAAGACAACTTTGAAACACTTTGTCTTGCCGTAAATCTTGCAGGATATCTATATTAAGTTCCAAAGAAGGACAATGACCTTTAATAATAATTTCTTGATCATCTTAATCTTCATTTTCAGGATGGTAGTTGAGCACAGGCTGCAAGTCTAAACCAAAATAACCTTCCATGTAATCAACCACATGATCATTTAATGTATATGAAGGTTGTTGATCTTCCTCATTGATAACAATTTGCCCATGTAAAGTAGTGCCATTGTAGTTAGGCTTTCTGGCTTCCTATGTTATCTCATGATTTTCTTTCAACAATTGAAAGGAAGAAAAACATAATGGAATATGGTTTTCATTTCCAAATCCACTGTATTTTGGATATTCAACATCATATCTGGAAGATTTCTGATCTAGAACATTATCGACTTTTTGCTTTAGCAATTTGAAAGAAGAAAAACACAATGGAAAAGTTCTTTCACCTGAGTCAAAATCTTATTCATTTTCTTTACCTCTGTCATATTCACATCTTTCCATTTCTCTAGGTTGTTGAATGCACTTATTTTCAGATTCCTCTTCGACCAATTTCTTCAATTCCTTGTCAAATTGTCTCAGTGAATCAGTGTGATTTGGCATCAACACACATTCTTTTGCTTCAATGATGATCTTAGAATTTTCTCTCAAACATTTAAATGAAGGAAATCATAAGGATAAATAATTTCCTTCAACTGTTTCAGTACTCCCTTCTCTGTAACTGTGATATTTAAGTTGATTGCTCTCATTATACTGTTGAAAAATAACATTTTATGATAGAGGAAATGCAGTTGGTTGTTCTGGGAGATCATTATCATAGTCATCATCATATTCATCATATATAGGAAAATCAACAACATATGCAATGTCATCTAACAAGAACAATCTTGGAACATCAACCTGCTCTTCAACAGAGTGATTTGCAAACTCATCTTCTTGACTGTCTACAAATGAATATATGAAACAATCAACTCCATGCTTGCCATGGGGTGGATCAGAAACTACATAAGTGCCTTCTTTTTCAATAAGTGGTCTATAATCCTTTGCAAAATCATTTACATTCAAAACTTCATGAGGGCCTATGGTATCATTAATTTTATGCCCAAAATTCCAGTCAAATGTTCTCTGTTCATATCCACTCTCATGTCCTAGAACACCCAACTCTTCACTTCAAATCTGTTCACATGCTAGGATATTGTGTTGAATCTTCTGAGCATCATTTAACATTTGTTGTAATGTCTCAGGTCTTATTTTCATCAGGAGGAAAGCCATATCTAGGTGAAGAGTAGTGGCATACTGGAGCATAGAAGCAACTTCAGTGAGTTGAATTTCTTTAGGTAAATCATAATAAATACTGGAAAACCTTCTACTAAAAGTGGAAATGGTCTCATTTATTTTCTCTTTCAAAGCATAAAATTATGTAAGTTGCAGGTCTAGAGATTTCTTCTTACCCAAAAACTTCTAAAAAACACTCTTCAATTCTTCCCATGAGCCAATGGTCTCTAGCTTCAAATGTATAAACCATTCTTTGGTATCTCCTTTCAAGGATTGAGAGAAATCCCTCATACAAACATCATCATGGTCAATCTCAAACAAGTCTATAAAATGCTCAAACCCTTGGATGTGTTTCTTAGCAATGATGGCACCAAGTTATCCTTCATGATTTTCCTCCAAAGAACTATGAATACCTACTGGTTGGGTCTTTGAGGGTGTTGGATCAACTACAAGAGGTAAAATATAAGCCATGGTTTCATGAGGCTTATCAACTTGGGCATGGTTATCACATGGCTGAGATGGAATATTTTCATCAAAATCAATAATAAAGTGAGGAGATATTTGTATAATCTTAAGAGGAGGATATACAATTTCAGGATTATCGTAATCGTCATTTGCATGCAGTAGGTGAAGAAGAATTTGTTTATCATGTTCAAGAAACAACCAGAGGTAATTTACAACAAACAATATAATATCTTGGAAAAAACCCAATATTAAGTACTTTTTTTCTTCCATGATTCTTTTTCATACCTCTGTCAAGGGATCTCATCTTCGGGTAGTGGAGTTTCCAATGATATTTTGGAATCTAGATTTTTCATCTCCAGTGGAGTCACCAGTAAAAATTCAAATTTATGGATTCTTCTACCAGTGGAATCACCTTCAAACTGATTTTTTGATGTGTGGATTCGCCAGAGAAGGAATACAACCAATATGTGCCTAAGTATCTGCTACTCTCAGACCTTAGAACTCAACCATGTCGTTCTTTCCTAGAGAATTTTTTTTTTATTTCGTCCCCAACAACGATGCCATAATGTTAGCACTCTGTAAATTTTGTCCGACTGATAGAAAAACGATAGAGGTAACTATTTCGGCCAACTTTAGAGCTGGGTACTAGCCTACTCAGCTCAGAGAGGGCTCTCTCATGTCACTTGATATTTATTTGGCAATTGGTGGATAGATTTAGTTTGTTTTGGGTTTTTTTTATAAAGATGCTGGCAAGGAAGGGGAGGGACACTTAGGGCCATGGAGTCAAATTTCTGAAAGTGAATGAAAATAATGACTGGATGGTAGAACTCTCCATAGGATAAAGGCTAAATGAGGCAATGAATCTGAGTTTTAAATTTTATTTAAGCAGAGTGTAAGAAGAAGGGGAAAACAAATAACTGCATCAGAGCATTACTGAAATTAATTCTGAATTAGTTAGGAAGAAAATTACACAGTTTGAATTGCTTAAGCCGAGAGCATCACAAGATGAATTTTGGGCCTTTAAATCTCCAATTTAAATAGAATAAAATGAAAATGGAATTAAAGAACACACGAAATACATACAATGAAAGGCGACAAAACTCATATCAACACCATTAGAATCTTTTCATAGAGACTTCAAAGCTTCTGCATATGTATTCAATTCAACTCCAGAAAGTTACAAAGTCCTCCTACTATGAGGGCAGGCCCCTCTTCGGTAAGTCCAACCTTCATTTATATTTTAACTAGTATATATAGATTAATTACATCCGGGATTCAAAATGAATCATCTTCCCCCCAAAATACCAAAAATAGGCATCAGTTACAAAGAAGGAGTAACGTACAACAACTGTACTCCTATTTTCTAGGGGACGTTATAATAAAAAACTGAGATATTTGAGATTTTTGCTTTGAATGCCACGTGTCTATATCATTACAAAATTTATCTGAAACATACTTAATTTAGCTTGAAATCTATTTCAGATTATCAATTTCTTCCTTTAAAATGTCAAGCCAGGCAGGCTGGTTTTCTCCAATGCTTTCAACCACCTCATCTTTAACCTCTATCTTATCCATTCTCTCTGGCTTTCCAGAAATCACGATCTTATCTCCCTTAACTGTACAGGAATTAGAAAGATGATTCAGTTTGTGATGACCCTGTTCAGGAATGAAACGTTAATCACCCAAAATAGAGTAATGTCATCCATGTTTTAAATGATAGTCGTCATTGAGTTCCAATCATAGGTTACTGGTGAAAGTACTAACAAGGACAACGAATTATCATGCTCAGGTATCAAATTCAAATGATGAGCCTTCAAATCAGTTTTATGGCGGTGCCTGCCTGACATAGCACGAACAAAAAGTACCCAAACAATTGTCCTGAGGTGATTTGACAGGCCGTCAACTTCCCCTTTCCACATGAAATCCTTGGATGTGATATATATCTAATAATTTTCTGACACGTGACATCGGGATGGGCTTGGGTGGTTTCAAGCTTACCCACTTTTCCCCTTGATATGTATCTGGTGGCACCACATGCCCTTGAAATGAAACTGCGGTATTCTTATCGGCCCACCTATGTCCTATGACCATCGATCGACATCGCCCATGATCCACGACCCATTGGGTCTCATCAACTTCGCCTTTCTGCTATATTTAGCCTCGTCCACTAGATATGGCATCGTCTTCTAGTCTATCACTCCTCCATACTGACTTATCCTCCTACTAAGTCCTGGGGCTGGGACTCCATAATTTTTTTTTCAATGATAACAGAAGCCACCTTTTGCATATGCACATACACAAAAGATGACAACTTCCATATATGTGCATATATGGAAGCCGACCACTTCCATATATGAATCCACTTCCATATATGTGCATATAGGGAAGTGCATGACTTTAGTATATGCACATATATAGAAGCCGAATTTTTTTTATATGCACATATACAGAAGTGGTCGACTTCCATATATGCGCATATACGGAGGTGGTCAGCTTCCGTATATGCGCATACAAAATCTGACCGAATTTCATATATTCGCATATACAGATATCAACCACTTCCATATGTGCATATGCGGAAGTCAGACACTTCCATATATTCATATATATGGAAGCCGACCACTTCCATATATGTGCATATGTGGAAGCTGACCACTTCTATATATGCACATATACGGAAGTGGTTGGCTTCCACATATGCTCATACTTAAGTGGATGACTTTCATATGCGCATATACGAATGTCCATCAAATTTTGCATGTGCATAAATTAAATTATGTTGGATTTTGTATGCACATATATGGAAGAAGGCCACTTCCATATATGTTTATCTATGGAAGTGGTTGGCTTCTATATAATCGCATATACAAAAGTCGGCCACTCCCGTATATGTGCATATATGAAAGTGGTTGGCTTCTGTATATGCACATATGGAAGTGGATGACTTTTGTATATGCACATATATGAAATTTGGTTGGCTTTCGTATATGTGCATATACAAAATTTGAGAACTTTCATATATATAGAAGCCCACTACTTCCGTATATGAGCATATATGGAAGGTGGCTTCCATATATCTGCATTTACAGAAGTGGTTTACTTCCATATATGCACATATACATAAGTGGTCAGCTTCTGTATATGTGTATATACAAAAGTGGTCGGATTTCGTATATGCACATATATGAAAGTGGTTGGCTTTCATATATTATCATATATGAAATATGGCTTCCGTATATGGGCATATACAAAAGTGGTCAGCTTCTGTATATGTGCATATACAATCATTCTGGGAATTAAGTATTCAGATTTTCTTGCAGCCATGCCTTGAGGCATGTGGCTATTTGTCAGTCCCAAACCTTGTTTTCTCCTCCGAAAATGTGTACACGTGAATAATATAGACCCAACTTCAAAGTCTTGTCTAAATATTCAACCCTACATTTGGAAATATTGAGGTCGCCCACAAATTTATGGCTTGTTTGTTATTGATCTACGAGGTGGTTTGTACAATTTTTGAGTTTAAAAGAATTGCTATGGAAGCAATGCCCACCAGAGTCACAAGGGTTTTCAATTCTGGTTTGTTTGCAACAGTTATTGGAAGTTGTGATGTGAATATGATATAATAGAAAGAGGAGCTCTATGTTTCTCTTCCTCTCACAATGTTTGGGATATTCTGTATAATTATGATAGCTAAATCATTTTATAAACAATATCCTACAGAAAGTTATGATAGTTTAAAAGGAGAAATGAAATTCATTTCTTTTTATATAATCATATTAATTTCACTTGAGTTTTATATTTCACTTAAAAGGATTGTTGCCAAGTTGTGGATCCTGTGTGTGAAATTTAAAAGAGTGCTATCACACAAACAAATTTGGTGAAAGTTTTGGATGGAAAACAATGGATATTCAAATGATTGTATGTAATGTTGATTTTAAGGTTAATAAATTTTATTTCTTGTAGCATGATAGTGGTCATTTTTTTTCCCGTTCATTGTTTCATTGTTTCATTCATTATACACCCACCACCTTCCCAATAACATTTATCCATCCCTTGTTCTGTTATCTTGAATACCATTTTTAAAATAAAAAGGATTTAAAAGGATTATGATTTTGGGTTGGCAATTGTGACATGGAGATATTGTTTTTGGAAGAAAAGGACTCTACGTTGCTTGAACAATATTCATTGTTGATTCCCATCCATGCTACTATTTTTCGTTCATTATAAACACCCTCATATTCCCATTGACCCTATCATTCCCTGTTCAATTGTAGTTAATTATTAAATTGGATTTGGCAAAATTGTGTTAATGGATGGATTGCATATGCTTCCATTTGCGAATGATAGAGCCAACATATTGATTTTATTTAGGTAGAATATTAGTGAATGGATTGTTAAAAGTTTTCATATTCTAATTGAGATATTGCTTCAGGATGAACTTATTTAACAGGGGAAACAATGGCAGAGGTGTAAAAAGAGGTAGAGGAAACAATTGGCAAAGAGGCCATAGAAGGCCACGATTCTCAATACATTTTGATGTTGATCCACAAGAACTAAATCAACTTTTCCAAGCTGGGTTTTTCAATCTAGTTGGCCAAGGAATTCTACAACCTAGGCCTAAGAGGCCTCCTTTCCAGCCACACTAAAATTTCTTTGGTATATGTGTCCCCCCTCATGTTTCTATGCAGCCATAACCACCTGCCAATGATGGCTGGAAAGAGATCGTCCACCAACCTGCTCCACATCATAATGGGTGGCCTAAAATATCGTTGCCATTTCCCCCTCCTCCACTGCCATTTAATCCAAATGCCCAAGATGATTGCATTGCTTGACCATCCCAGTCTTCACATACAAGGAAAAGTCTTAAAATCACTATGCCTAAACCAAATATTGATAAAGGGAAAAAAGTGGCCAATTCCCCTAACTCTTCCAAAAATTATGTTGAATTAGTGTCCTGCCATCTCCACCTCAAGGATAATTGCTTCCATTTCATAAGAGAAATCCATCTTCAAGGTTCCAATCAGCCTCAAGCTGCTACAAAAGGTAAAACAACAGGGAGATCAACAGAGAGTAGTAGTGAAAAGAGGCAAACCGCTTCTCATAGAAAATACCGTTTTTAATGTTGTTAATGTTATTTTCTTTTGAGGACATTTTGTTTTATTGATATGACATAATTTTTGGACAGAAAATACACATTTAGACATATTTTTGGACAACATGGATATAATGCTATTTTTAGATATAGTCATGTTTTATTTTTGATATTAAAATATTTGACTATTAATATGAGGATGCGAGTTACAAGGCAGATGTTTGAATTAAATTTTTAGGGTATTATACTTCATGTTTTGATGATTATTAAAGAAATGAAAATTGGAGTGACAAGGGGTCCCATCTATTTAGTTATTATTTAAATAGACACTTATATATATATATATATATATATATATATATATATATATATATATAATTTATTTGTCTCAACTAATTATTTAAGCTAATTAAGATTAAAAAAAGAAAAGTAGTTGAACTACCATAACTTATTGAGAAAGAATAAAAGCTCAATCAAATGAAGAGACAAAGGGAAGGAGATAGCAGAAGGGGAACTTCTGATATAAGGTCTGCTCTAAACTTGTGAGATAATTCTTTTCTTCATTCATTCTGAGTTTACTAGAAAGATTAACCATCTTGATGATAGCAGGGTCTTATTGAAGGCAACATGATTCAAAACGGAATCATATCTTTCAACAGCTTGTTTCTAAAGGTGTATGATCTATATTTGGCAGTCTGTGTGTTCTTGTTTGTTTATGGATTATATTTCATGACTGATAAAGAGTATTTTGCAGAGTCAAGTGAAACATTTTTATGGCAAGCTGATCTAGATCTTTAGCTTTAATTTTCTTTTGTTTTCAGAGTCTTTTTGTATGGTTCTCATTGAAGACTTCTAAGTTTGACTTTGGTCCCACCCTCACAGGGGTTTGTAAAGAGAGTTCTTCTTTGTATCTCATAATGAAGTTAATATGAAAAATCAGATTTCTAATTTCAGTTTCACATGCGTATTTTTATGATATTGTTCATATTTTACTGTTATTCTCGTCTCTTTTCCTATACACACTTATGTATATCTTTGGTTTCTTTATTTTTCACAGTTACATATAACATATAAAATCATCCTTATTCCCTAGTACATATCACATGTGGATTAAGAGATTATTTTGAATTAAAGGCTATAAACTCCGGGTAACATTCCTAACTATCTTGCCTTAGCCTAGAAAGATCTGAAAATGCTTGAGTAAGGTTCTTCATACCTTTTCCTCAACATTTATTTAGCGACCATATTGGGGAGATCTTCCATATCTCTTTGGTTGATTGTATCACGATTTTATTTTATTTTTATGTTTTTTTCTGATTATTCTTTCACTGATTTTTTCATGACAGTACTTGTTGCGGAACAACCCAATATTGAAAATGATCTTAATGACCAAACCAACATTACATTGACTTTATTCAACACTAATTTAGAAACTGCTAATACTTGTGCTAAACTTAAATGCTCTTGGGAAGTAATTGAAATGGATATAAATATTAGTGAACATTGGGAAGACAGGCAAAGGCAACCCAGAAATCAACAATAACCTTTCCTCTTATCTATTTAATATTTTTTGTTTCATTTCCTCTAATTCTCGTATTTCTCTAAGAATAAGAGGATTGTCCTCTGAATTTACTCCTATTTCTGAAATAGGGAGGAGAAATTTTGTGTCACAAACATAAAAAAGTGCTCTTAGGAGAACCCTATCTAATTCTTCCAGTTTATCTTCATCTCCCATACCTGTCACCTTCAATATGACGTCCTTGGGTAGTGGTAGTGGTACCAGAGGTTCCACCTCCTCACAACCTTCTGCTTCATCTGTGATTGGTAGTAACTATAGTCATCAAATACCTATTCAATCTACTACCAATCCTGCCAAGTTCATTAAGAAATATGGGATTTTCCAATTTGAGGAAGATGCTACAACCACCCCCTGGCACGTGTCTTCTCCCTTGAATCTCGCACGAGCCACCCAACCATTACCGAAATTCAAAGATCATTTTCTAATACTTTTCATAACATAGGGGCTAATGAAAATGATACTTGCATGCGTTTATGTTTTAATTCTCTTGAAGGGAAAGATACAACATATTTTTTTAATCTCCCACCCAAAATCCTTTCAACTTGGGAAGAATTGGTCTATTGGTTTAATTCCACTTATGGACAACCCAATAGTCCATCTGATCAGTTAAGGGAATACAACAACATTTCCTATAAATATGGTGAAACTATTAAGTCTTTTAACCTTCATTTCACCAAGATATATAATCAAATTCCTGAATTAATATGTCCTTAAGATCAAGTTGCGTTCATGCATTACTATAATTCTTTACCTTCTCCTTATCGTAATAGACTTGAAGAAAAGGATATTGACAATCTCGGTTCAAGAAAACAAACATGTCTACCATTCTACAGCTCAAAAGAACGGGTCTTCCTAAATGAGACTTGGTCAAGAAAACAAACATGTTTTCCATTCTACAACTCATGCAAGATATGAATAATAGGATGATAGCTTACAAACAAAAGGGAATTTCCTCTTCCTCTTCCCCTAGGGCTTATTCTTCTTTTCTAGTGCCTTTTAGAAATACTAATGAGGACACTTTTCAACAAAAGGAGATAATGACTCGCACTTGGTGTAACTTCTGTGAAGAAAATCATGATGAAAACACATGCGAAGTTAAAATAAATGCTAGAGATAAGATCTTTGGCAAAAGGACCGATACCACAATCGTTGTTTTAGATTGGGCCGAACCAGAGGATGTCATGGTAATCAATATCATGAATAAATCTTACACTACAAAGAGAAAATTTTATCTTCCCCGCACTTCTTCTACCCCAAGCTCATCTTCTCAAAATGTTGATACACAAACTGTCAGAACTTCAAGTGATCAACGGGTATATTCTCCTCTTCCCTCTTCTAAGTACAATATCCTTAACCAATTGGATAATATCAAAGTTGATGCTACCCTTTTGGACATGGTTTTTATTCCAGAACAACAAAAGCATCTTAGGAACTTTATGGAAGGTAAGGTTTCCACCATAGCCAATATATTTGAAGAGTCGAAGGAAGAGGATTCAACTCTAAATAGGATAGGTGTACAAATAACTTTAGGAACCCTGTAAAAAAACCCCCTTTCTATATTTCAGTAAAAATCATGGATAAAATAGCTCACTATTTTCTATTTGATGGAGGATCTAGTCCAAGTGTGATTTCTAAAATTATCATGGAAGATCTTGGCTTATCTTGTACCAACGGAAATTCTATAAGCATGCTCTCTTATAATAAGCTTGTAATATAAGGTCTTTGGAATAAGCTCACCAAAGATATTTTGTTGAGGAAAACTGACCTGATTCTCTCCTACAACGATGCCAAAATGTTATCGCATGGTTTGTAATTGTTCAAATCTCAAGACAAGATGCTCAAACCTTGTGTAACTACAGGATATCCCACCATTGTCAATTTAGTAGAAAATCCCCACTTTTTAATGATGGATGTGGTCCACCATAGGGGAAGCATCCCCGATAACTTTAAGGGATCAAATAACAAGTAATGTATCCAAGCCTATATCCCCCTCTCATGGTTACCTAAGTCAAACGTTTACATTTGTGAAATTGAGGCAATAGGAAGTGTATCGGGTACCTGCCTGGAACAAGAACAATTGCAACATATATATAGTGATTTCCAAGTACCAAGATGCAATATAATCCTCAAAAGATAGTAGACAATGAAAATATATGATAATTGGTACAAAAGTGCAGAAAGATAACAATATACAACAACCAATAGAGTTTTGTAACAACCACAATAAAATTAGATCACAATTGCATGACATTATAGTGTAATCTTAGCATAAATCCAATAGATCAGATTCCAACCATTCCAAGAATTTTTTGAGTGAGTTAAGATAATGTTAGAGTAGTGTATGCAACAATATTAAGTAAATTAGATGGTTGTAGTAGTGTTTTACAACAACAACAATAAATTTAGTAGATTAGGCTAAGCTAGAGCTAGAAGAAGTTAGTGAAAGCCTTAGAGAATAAGAATTGAAAGTTTTTTTGAACAAATTCGTTCATGGGAGAAAGTAAACTAGTGAGTCTCTTATAACAACAATGGAACATGCAATTGGAGAATGATGATAGAAATGTCTAAGAAAAAGGGCTTGAAATCTAAGGTGCTAGTACCTTAGGGCCTTAGATTTCAAGAAGAAGTTACTAGAGTGCAAACACTCTTGGGATCTAGTAGCTCTTTCTTCCCTTATTAGATCCTTCAAAAATGTCACAACAAGTGTCTAGAATCAAACTCCTAAAGTGCTAGCAATTTTAGGGCTTTAGGATTTTGACCTAGGTAGGATTTTCTTGCAAACTAATGGGTGAAATAATCTAGAGAGAGGAGGAATCACCTTATGATACTCTCTTAGGGTTTAGACAAGCAATATATATTCAATATGAACAAGTAAAATTTACCAAAAACATCCAACAAATGAAATGAAATTGAATATTTTACTTCACCAAGAATTAACCAAGTATAAAACATATTTTCAGAAAATTCCACCAAAATTAGCAACACACATCCAAAACTTGTCCTCCAAAGCAAGGTGCATAAACTCAAGAAAGAGATATTCGAAGATAAGGAGAAAATTTTAGTCCAAATCCTCTCAAAATGAAATGGCAAGGTCTCTTATTTATAGGAGACCTTGCAACATAATTTGTCCAAAAATTTAAAATATAAGAGGGCAGACCCCTTCAATTTTCCTCTACAATGTGCAAAAAATGAAAAATACATGAAGTAAACCCTAAAAGGGTGATTTAATACCCTAGAAGGGTGACATAATTCCTAAAAGGTGAATCATTGGGCCTCCAAAGGCCACATGTCATGCCTCAACAACTCAGGGGTGTGTTTCCTCACCCATATCACATCAAGCAACCTTTGGATCCATCAAACCCTATCATCCAAAGGATGATGTCCATGCTAGAAAGGTGATGTTATAGGCCTCCAGAGGCCACATCCTAGTGAAAGGGGGTGCAATCTCATCTTCAGAGGATGCTAAGGTGCCTCCAAAATAAACGTCCTCTTTCCTCTATGCACAAAATCTCTGGGGTGCCCTGCCCAGCCTATGGGATTTCATCCCATGCATGTGGCATAATGACCAACCTTCTCAAAACCAAGCCCACCTGTCCATCATATAAGGTTCCAAGGATGTAAGAGCCACTGTTTGAGGATGTTGAGTCACTACATGACTCATTGCTCTTCATCACACATGCCAAAGTCCTGCAATAAGGCACAACATCTTGGGTACAACCCAAGATATCTATCAAAGAACCATGTTAGTGGCATTCAAAACAAAAAAAAATATAAGAAAAAATAAACCAATGTTCATAATACACGTTAGTCCTTAAATTATGCAAAGTAAGTTGATGCCTAAGATAGAATCCATGTAAACAATTCACCCCATTATCCCCTTCAAGTATCACCCAAGCCCAAGACCTTGTGAGTGTTACCAAGCTTAAGCATGGGAGAGCCTTCATCCAACCCTATTATGCATGCCACCTAAACAATGAGTGACCCAAGTAGAGGGATAGGTCCTGAGAGTGACAAGGGAAAGTAAAAACCCATCAAGAGTAAGTGTGAAGATGATATGGTTTGGGTTTTCCTTCATGTCTATGAGTTCTTTTGTTGAGGGTGCACTTTCTCTTGAGTTACCAACTACTTAGGTGCAATTTTTTCCATACCCCTTTTTAGCCATCTTTCCAATCCCCAATTTCATTTATTTATAATTTGATAGCCCCTTTTATGAGGTTTTAAGCTTCAACATTTGAAATTTGGGACCGAGGTGGGCACTGAGTAAGTAGATCTCAAGTTGGAACATATTTTGATGGTCCTTATTCCTTGTGTTCACTTTATTTTCAAGATTAATTTCTTATTCTTTTACAACAACTGCAATCTACCTCTGGGCCGTTAGCCCCTTTCTCATGAGAGTATGGGTCATAGCTGAAGTTTATGAATGTAAGGGGTTTTATGACAGAAGGTGTTAAGCATGGTTGGGAGTGGAATATTACCCTTGGTAGGGCTCCCCAATATTACCCCTTTTTCCTAGGTGATGACAACATGGGACTAGGGCATAGAAGATGACCACCAAGGTGAAACAAGGCAACTGAGACAATTTCTCAAGCAAGTGATCCATTATCCAACTTCAACCAATGATCCTTGTCCACATGCCCAATAAATTAACACAACACTATGTATGAAGAAAGGACTAACCATAACTCATGGTGACACTAGATTACCATGCCCCATACCCTGGGTTTCTGGAATGCGACGAGCCTTGGTTGATCTATGCTGGGAGGAAAATCAAGGGGGGTTGTTGGGATTCTGTCTATGGACATGATGATCATCATAATATTGGCACAGATCATGATCTCCATTGTAGGCCTTGAGACATGATCTCCTTAGTTACCCCTACTCATGGGGGGTAACATGTATCAGAGTAGGTTCATCAGATGCCTTGAAGTAACTACCAT
The DNA here is from genome assembly GCA_009831015.1 of Picea engelmannii. Lineage (NCBI taxonomy): Eukaryota > Viridiplantae > Streptophyta > Pinopsida > Pinales > Pinaceae > Picea > Picea engelmannii. The sequence continues at coordinate 106,173 of ML789416.1, forward strand.
GGGAAAATCCTTGAAGAGGGAGAAGCTGGAAAAGTTGAGATACTTTAACAAGTAAATCCAAGAGGAAATTTGGTATTATAGGTAGAGAGTAGATGTGCTATAAAAATAGCTTGCTAAGCACCAAGACTCCTTCATTTCAATGAGGGAATATTTAGACAAGATTAGATTGAAACTCTTGCAGTCGAGGGATAAATTCACTGAGCTAGATAATTGACAAGAGGATAGGTTCACCAAAGTCACTACTGAACTATACTAGGACCTAGCAGTGAAGGAAGAGGCCTTGAAGGAACTAGAAGCAGATGTCCAAGAGACCAAGCAAGCCCCTTTTTGCTTCTATTGCTGAAGCTAGCACCATGACCATGTCAAACATGGTAAACTCACCTTCCAATACCCTTTCTCAAGATACCTTTGGTGACTTTGAAAAGAACACAAGAGGCATTGGTTCCAATATCATGAGGCAAATGGGCTATGATGACCAAGGGCTAGTCAAGGATGGCCAAGGGATTTTGCTCCCCATTGTAGCTCAACAAAGGCCCAAGAATGAAGTCCTAATATTTGGTGGAAAAGAATCAATCACAATTTTATCTCAAACCACATTTTTCAAGGCAAGAGGAATAAAAAAAGAATCCATTCCCTTAGACAAAAAGGAAACTAGAAAAGAAGTGTGCAACATGCCACTCAAATACACTTGTAGAGGATTGGAAGAGGGAAACAAAGAGATTATTCATTTTCTTCAATTCTTGGGGGACTAAGCAACCAAGCTAGAAAGCATCATCAAAAACTGAAAATCTATGGCATAATTGTTTTCTATTGCAAGAAAAGGAATCATAAGGCTAGCGATTATTGGCCATTTAGAAGGCCAAACAAACAATGGAGGAACTATTTCCAACACTGCAAATTGACTAGACATTGGGAGGCCAAATGTTAGAGGTTTCACCCAAAACTTTATCCCAAGAATCGAACATCCAAGAAGAAATATTGGAGAGTCAAGGTCAAGGGAAACAAGAGTTGCTTGCACTTGCAACCCAAGGAGAAACGATTGTCCAATGACCTATTGCAGTAACAAATTTCATATCCATCCTTTAAATGGATATCAGGGTTATTGTTAAGAACCAAATTCCTGAATACCAAATATCACAATAGATCCAAAGATATCTGAATACAATCACCACACAAGATATATGAAACCATATAGAAAACCACAACTTTATTATAAAAACCCTTGAGGTAGGGCAACACCATACAATGGATCCTATTATGGAAGGGATCCTCTCTTGTTCACTTGCCTCTTCGAGGGGGAAACCTCCTAATGAGCTTTAGCTCCAAATACAATATTTCTCTTAATGTCTCATTACATTACTTGAACCCCTTTATATAGTGCTACCATCACCTAAGAACATTCTAGAGGAGGAATCTTCTAGAATTAGAACCTTCTAAGAAGTCCTCTTACATTTATTATATCTAATTACCCATTTATTATATCTAACTACCATAGTGGGCCTTATTTAATAATATAGTGGACCTAGTCCACCTTACATTGAATGACCTCCACTATTATCACTATGGGCCCTCTGGGCCCCCCCACTACCCCTCTAGCTACCTTACAGTCTTCTTGAAAATACAAACTGCCAAAGTAATTGATCAAATTCTTAGCATCCTTCATCAGTATTGGAAATTTTCTACAAAAAATGATATTGTATAATGGAGCTAGGAAAAAGTCACAAATGGATGAATATTGTTTTTATACTTGTTTTCCCATGAAATTTGACAATATACATGCATAGGATCTTTTGAAACATGGTAACTGAGGTAAAGACCTCCAAATACATTAGAATCACATACTACATCTAGTAGATAGGATGCCATATAGAAGGTAGGAACAACCTCGAGATTTTCCTTTGCCTTATGTGCCCTTTCAATCACATGGTTAAGTGGACTGGACAAAATAGCAGCCCAATTGAATAAACAACTAGTAGTAACTAGTATGTAGGATAATGTGATCTATAAACACTAGGACTATGTCCCATCCATCTCACCCAAATGGATTCTTCTTCAATTATTGTTTGTGTAAATTGAATTCATTACCTCTTCCATGGCTTCCATAGAAAACTACTTTTGTAGCCTCTTTAACGACTTTTGTAGCAAACTACTTTTGTAGCCTCCTTAACATCTTCCATTGCAATGGTTTCTATAGCCTATATATACATTATGGTACAACCTCTATGAGTCTTATCTCTAAGGTAAATTAATTATCATGCTACAACACACTTCAAACAACAAAATATCCTACTCTGCATTCCAACTCTGAGTTAGATAAACAGTTTTCTACAGAAGTGCAAAAATGTATTTATTGATTGTGCTTCGAAAAGAAGAGTTGTTGTGATTATAAAAATAGATTTAGATATTGTAGGCTAGAAATAATCAACCAACAAGTGAGTGGAGGCATTAAGGAAATTAATAAAATTCCCAGGAGGATGTAAATTCACTTAGGCAACAGATAAAACACTCGGGGATCTATAAATTTTCCCAAGAAGAGGATAAAATGACCACGGGTTTGTAAATTCACCTAGGCAGAGGATACAATGCTCATGGGTCTGTAAATTCACCCAAGTAGTGGGTGAAATGCCCAACAAGAAAAATTTGGTTGTGCATAGGTGCTACAGAATGAAAACACACTTTAACAGAGTATCCATTGATTGTTGTAACTGATAACCAAAATACCCAAAGAACAGATTGTGGTAGCTCATAGATTTCAACATTTAAATGACATTTTTATATGCTTAGGAGAAAATTACAAAGGGGTGAGCTATACACAGAATTTTTGTATTGTTACTCATAGACAATAAAATAAAACTGCAGATATCCATGGCTCAACACCTTTGCTCAACATGGATAGGATCATTAACTCCTTTGTCCACTCAACTTCAAGCAAGTTTACCTCTTCGAGCTCTCATTTCTGCTATTGTCCTCCCCATTTCTCCTTACATGTCCCTGTTGATTTCCTTCTTCACTACAAGCTTCATTTTTAATTGGATACCTTTATAAGGCCAACCATCACAATAGTTCATTTCCGCTTCCAATTTTTTCCAAAAAGACAAAATAAAATAAAAAAGACATGTTTATAAAATTTTCAAAAGAGAAAGAAACTAAGTGCTCATTAAAATTTTTGGAGAAGATTCAATTCAAATCACACCTCCCCATTTGCTAACTTTTGGTCACAAAAATATTCAGCTCCCTTCAATCTCTTTCTTCAATCATCAATCAAACTCTGGCAAATCTCCATACAAGGATGCATCCATTGTAGGATGGAAGATAAGATCTAAGTAGGGGATGGCTTAAGAATAACTGTAAGGTAGCTAGAGGGGTAGTGGGGGGGCCCAGAGGGCCCATAGTGATAATAGTGGAGGCCATTCAATGTAAGGTGGAATAGGTCCACTATATTATTAAATAAGGCCCACTATGGTAGTTAGATATAATAAATGGGTAATTAGATATAATAAATGTAAGAGGACTTCTTAGAAGGTTCTACTTCTAGAAGATTCCTCCTTTAGAATGTTCTTAGGTGATGGTAGCACTATATAAAGGGGTTCAAGTAATGTAATGAGACATGAAGAGAAATATTGTATTTGGAGCTGAAGCTCATTAGGAGGTTTTCCCCTCGAAGAGGCGAGTGAACAGGAGAGGATCCCTTCCATAACAGGATCCATCGTATGGTGTTGCCCTACCCTAAGGGTTTGATAGTAATGGTGTTGCCCTACCTCAAGGGTTTTTATAATAAAGTTGTGGTTTTCTATATGGTTTCATATATCTTGTGTGGTGATTATATTCAGATATCTTTGGATCTATTGTGATATTTGGTATTCAGGAATTTGGTTCTTAACAAAGACATTATCTGAGAATCTGTGGTACAACTGTAGCACCTCATCTTTTATCAAAGTATGTAAATGACATAGTTGTTTTCGGAGAGATATCATGTCATACCATGCTTCAAGGTTTCAATGCTTCATTATTGAAAGAATCTAAGAAAAATATTTTCATTCCCTATAATTTTAGTTTGGGTTATAATTTCTTAAATGATCCAAAACATGTCCGACAAGAAGCTATCATTTTTCTTGAATATAGGATTCTTCTTGGCCAATTCGAGAGACATTATACCAAAGTATTTGTAACTAAGAATCATGATATAATATATTTATCTTGGCCATACACTTATGAACATTGAGAATATTAAATCCCTTTGAAAATTCCAAGGATTGGGATGAGGTTCAGTGAAAGTAGCAACACCCTCATTTAGCAGTCTTCAACATTTTATTTCTTGATGAAAAAATGGATGAGATAACCGGGGCACTGGTTGAGGTGGAAAGAATTACCAAGGAAGTAGAAGAGGCTAGGAGACTTAGGGAGATCAGAATTAAAGAGGAGGTTGAGAGAAAAGAGATACAGGATGAACATATTAAGAAACAATAAGAAGAGGATCTGAAGAGAAAAATAGAGGAGTTAAGGAAGATGCAAGACAAAGAAGTTGTATAGTTATAATTGGAGAAGAAGAAAAAAACCTTTGAATTTGAGTAGAGGAAGGTGGACTTGTAGGAATCTTGAGAGAAGAAATGAAAATAAGAAAAAATAAAAAGAAAGATAGAAGAGGAGGAAATTCGGCAAGAACAAAAAGCAACGAATGAAGAGGAAGATCAATTGGATTTCATCAAGGAAATTCAAAAGAGTTGTGGCCGTGAGGATCATGGAATCATGATGTTGACTAAAGAGGATATAGTTGGAATTGAACAATCAATGTGATACTAGGGTAAGCTAGCTAAAGTGTCCCAAGACCAAGTCAGGGAAGAATGATCTACATGAATTAAAATTTGGGATCTCATTGAGAATGCCATGTCAAAGAGAAGAATGCCCAATTTTGGCCCACTGGAGGGTATTCAACCAATTGAAGAAGTGTTAGATGAGTTCGAGAAGATCATCGACAAGGGAGACACTGATGTAAGAGGTATATCCTCACTTGAGCACATACATCTTTAGAAGTTTCTAACAGGAGAAGTCAGAATGGTGACTCAACTAGAGTCTACTATGCCAAAATTAGAAAAACATATCAAGATATTTAGATAGGAGAATGCCACTCTGAGTTTTCCCAAGGAACAACACATGTTCCCTCATTTAGGTATATGTGAGGAATTGTTTGATTAGTGGGGGAGGTATGATGTTGAGCATCCGTATGTTGAGATGTCTAGTCCACTATAATTATAGCGTCGTGTAGTGATTTTATGAACTTTTCTATTTTTCTCTTTATTCTATTTTTAAATATAATTTTTCTTATAAATATGAAAATGGGTCTCTAGGAAAGGGTCTTTGGTTTTGGGGTGATTTTGGAAGGATTGTAGCTCAAAATTACTTCAAGCTTAATTCAAAAACTCTTTTGGAGTCAAGTGATCCGGATTTTATGAGCAGAACGAAATGAATACAGATTATTAATAGGTGCTTAACAAAAAAATAACAGAGATACAGTAAAACTGGTTTTCTATTAAATAACGAAATAAGCTGAAACTGTAAAAATGCAGCGGAAACAAGCTTGCTGGAATGGTGGCGGCTTATCTCTGAGAAGAGATGTGATGGCAGCGCGCATTCGCAAGAAGATGATTACAATGAGGCTCATAAGGCCTTTTTACAATAGACAGGAATGCCAAAAGTCCTCGACATCCAAAAACCTAACCCTAGGAGATGAAGCGCCAAAAGTCATGTGGGCCCCATTTGGGTAAGTTGGTGCATCAACTTCCCGGGGTCGTAACTTTTGCATACGATTTCCGTTTTAGGCATATGATAGCTCGTTGGAAAGATCTATCCGAGAACTACAACTTTTGGCTAGAGAAACATCGTTCTACAATCCATGTTGCTCCCCGTTTTCCCAAAAAACGTCGTTTAAGGCCTCAAAATGGCCCCGGAAGTTAAAAACTGCTAAAAATAGTAAATTGCCAAAATGTCAGAAAACTGTTTTGAGCCAGTTGGAAAAGGTGGGTGGCCACCGATATCCATCTGGATCATCAAGGGATGTGTTTTTGTTGAATATTTATGTGTGTTAATTCTTATTTATGGATTATTCTACCAGTGAATTGATGTCACAAGTGTCTAGTAAGGATTTTAATTTTCCAAGCTATCTTGCGTTATTGAATGAATTGCTAGTTATTGTGTTCATTGAACAATTTTACTTTATTTACTAAGAATTTTTTAATTTTCTATATTACATTTATGTCATCTAAATATATGATGTATTGTGGAATTATTTCCATAACCAAAATATATATGATGGCGAATCACACTGTTTTATTTCCTGAAGGTTATCTTGCAGTAATATTTCTCAACAAATTTATTTCATAGAGAATTAAAATCTATAGATCACTTTCATTCACTATTCCTAGAGGTTATCCATTAGTAATAGATTTCTTCAAACTCTCTAGATTAGAATTAATTTCATTACTTAGCACATAAATAAAAAAACATAAAAAAAATAGAAAACACTTTGAAACAGATTCATAAAGCTCATTGAATGGTCGAGGGACCATTAAATTATAGGAATATTCCATTCCAAACAAGGAAGAGTCTAATTGGGCCTCTTCCTTAGGTTTAGTCCCTACTACTCGGAATTGGAAATCCAACCCCCTCTATAGAATTGGTGGTAGAAGGAGGGATTGTGTATGGAAATCCATACAAATTGTAACATACCCAACACCCAAGATGACTCCCTTCACTGCGAAAATGACTTAGTCTACCTAAAACAATATTACCAACTTAATGAGAACTTTTCCAAGTTTTCGTTTGTCCAAGGGTTGCATTTTTTACCACGTTTTGAAAAATGGTGCTACCAGTAACACCCCTTTTCATTTTGAGGTAGTTTTTTGATATTTTAAATTTTCTTGTCTATAACAGATCCACATTTTGTTTCTAAAATGCTTGTTTTTTGAACTATTTTCAAATTTTCCCAAATCAAATTTTTTTAAATGCTTATTTTTCCAACTATTTTCAATTTTTTCTAAATTTTTTTTTTTATTATTATAAATGTTGTTTTTAATGACTTTTAATGATACTAAAAATGTTATATATCATTTACATTTCTCAAATTAAGATTTTTCTACAATTATGTCTCATTATTTAATTTATGTTGCCATAGTTTTTAAATATAGTGTAAAATTGTATTTTTAACACACTTTTTATTTTTACTTCAATACATAGCAAATAATTGTAGCTAAATAACACTATTTTTAAATATTAGAAAAATAATATATTTCAAAGCAATTTATAACAAAAAACCTATACAATTTGGAAGCTTTCCACTATAAATAGCGTATCAAATAAATCATTTTTATGGACAAAATTGAACAAAAAAAATGGAAAAAATTAATAAAAATTAACATTTTTTTAATATTTTTATAGATTTACAGTAAAAAACTGACAATATTTAATGTCATTTTCTCTAGCATATTAAATCACATAAAAATAAAAGTAAAAAGAAAATAATAAAAAATATTCATCATAAAACAACAATAGATGCATACTTATTCTTATTTTAAAATTTGAAAGTCAAAACATTACAATTTTTTTTTTGTAAATAAAAATACTGTATTACCTTGACTTAGCAGAAAACATATGTGTCTGAGTGTACATTATAGCATGCCAACTATTTTTCCACAGTAGTGGAAACCAGAACGTGTGGACATGACGACTGTTCATTATTCCAAAACTTTAATAAAAAGTTACAATTGTCAACATATAGACATGGGGACTTGCCACCTATTCTACCACAAGCATGGAAACCAGAACAGGTGGTGGACTGAGTGCCTCGACCACCTATTGAACCTGAACTAGAGACTATGGTATGCAAAAATTGCAAAAACTTAGCCATTAAACCAGAGAAAATACCTGTACAAATGCTAGACATGGGGCGAACCATCTTGACGAAGTCAGAATATGAAAGGCTGGAAGCAAGTCGGGAATTGACTCTTCTCAGGCTCGCTTGACAGGGAGTCATAAAGGGCATCCAAACGTTTGTTGAAGATGCTCTGGCGGCGTTTCTTCTCTTCTAGGCCCTTTCTCATCTCAAAGATCAATACCAAGTGGTCTTCCATGAGTCTGCAAGTGCTGGGAGTTGGGTGAGTCTGTTCATCAGCTTCATCATCATGAGCATGTTCATCATCAAGGTCTTCATCCATGGTAGAAGCAACATAGTCATTTGCAGTGGTGGGATCCGTGACAGGGTCCTCATCCATGGTGGCGGCTGAATTCTGTCTCGAGTGATCCTTCGGAGGCGAGACCTCTTCTTCCACGATGCAGTCTGTCTCGACTAGCTCCTAGAAAGGAATGGTGGTGCAGGTGGCAAGACGGTGCTCCAAGGTGGTTGATGGAAGGAAAGGAAAATTTTCCTCCCAATTGGGAAAATTTCTTCTTCCACTGGGCACCCACCATGGAGACCCTCTGTACTGGAAGGACGGGGCTCTGGTTGAGCCTGTTCAAACCAATTTTGACGAGAATAATCTGAATGGTCCGACTCGTCTGGTATGAGAGATAGAGAGACTAGTCCCTAGTGGTTGTATCTGCCAAATCAGTTGTAGTAGGTTGGCCCTTTCTGGGTGTTATTGGATAAATCCGTAAGTGCAGACACAAACTGATCTCCCTAGATCCACCTAGATCTAGAACAAAGCAAGACAGAACATGACTCTTTTCCTAGATTTTAACCATTGAATGAACTAGGAGGCAAGAACAAGTTACATACCTTATAATCGCTTCCTATGGTATTTGTTGCTTCCACTTCACTCCAGTGCTCTCGTGCAGTCAAGACCAAGACAACACAAACCAACCAAACTGAAGAAAGCACAATCTATTCAACGGTCAATCTATGTATATGATCAAGGAATTATACAATAAAGTGAAAATAGCTTTATGGGAAAGAATCATATTACTGTATCATATTAAATGTGAAAGATATATTACAACCATGGCCTTGATGTCATAAGGTCCCTTCCAACTGTCCTTTGTTCCCCACACACTTCTTGCTCCAAGGATTTTGAGACCATAGATCTGATAGCTACTCACAATCTATCTTGACAAAGCAAATCTCAAAGCCACTCTAACCAAGCCAAAGCTAACAAGCTCAAAAACCAACAAAGCTAACCCAAGATAACTTTCTCCATGAGAACTCCTCTCCTTTTATAAGTTGAAGAGGATAAGGTGAGGAGGTTAGGATGATCCCACTAAATCATGAAAGTGAGTAATATCCAAACCATTCGGATGCCACCTCACCATAGAAGTTTCTTCTTCTAGAAGATTCGAGAAAACACTCATTTTTCCCACGTGCAGGCATTATCGCACCCTAGCTATAGAGAAACCTTCGAACATCTCGCACCCTAGCTATAGTGCAACCTGTGAGAATGGGTCATTCTTGCACCCTGCCTATATAGAAACCTGCAAACTTCCCTTTTTATAAGGTTTTTACATAGGAAAAATCAACTTCTTTTCTCAAGAGAAGTTCTTCTCCCTTCTCTCTTTAGGAACTCAGGCCATTGACCCCTCTGAAGGCAACAGATAGGTTTACATCATTAACGATCATAGGGATGACGAAAATAATGTGTAACAGAGAGCCCCCCAAAGTATGAAGTTATAACAGAGTGATAGCTGAAATACTTTGTCTAGTGTGTGTAGGGAACAAGGAACAGTCGGTCGAAAACCTGCCAACAAACAAGGAAATACAGTACAATAATATATCGTCACTGAGGTAGGCATTCCCATACTTAGAATAGAAATGACTCAAAGCATAAATGCCGACATGCAAAGATCCATGTCAAGTAAGACAGGTCATGGCCACCAAACATACATTGTGGATCCATGCCAATATGAATCAAATCTGAACATAGCCACCAAAAATACACTGTGGATCTATGTATTAAAGACTCAAATTTGAACATAGACACCAGAAATACAATGTGGATCTATGCAACAGTACACTGAATATATTCCAACGCAACCTGGATCTGTGAGAAAATATCCAAGGTCTTCATCTCCGCCACTCTATAGTATGAATCTAACCATGTGAATACATGTGTTGAAGTCGAACATGGTAGAAACCACTTGATTACCGGTCATTAGTGTATACCGTTAACAAGTGTGAGGGAAATCACCATTAATGTCAATGACTCCCAAGGTACACTAGTACAATCCAACGAATGTGAGTAAATGAGCTGAAGTCGAACACTCGGTGGAATCTCCCGATTAGGGGTCAATAATGAAAACCCACTGTCGAAAGCGAGGAAACCTGCCATTGAGGCATGCAAGTTCCAAGGTACCAATTAGTTTTTAATTCTAATTCCTGGATAATGAGTTGAAGTCGACAGGAAAAGAATCGTCATAGGAGGGCCTTAATGTATCCCACATCAATGACACGAAACAAGTAACAAGATTTGATGTAGATCAGAGTAACAAGTGGTTCAGGACTGACTCAGGGATGGCCAATGCAATAGAAGGATTAAAGACTACAGAAATGACCAACACAATAGAAGGCTTTACGGGTTTAACTTCTCTTTGAACATATTGACGACACGACAACTGTCTTGGAAACACTGACTCAACAACAAGGATCACAGACCAATTTGTAATATTATAGGATTATGATCAAGAGACAAGTGGATTCTCCAACCTAGACACAAAGCAAGTGAAAGGGTGTCATGTTAGAAAGTGACTCTTCCATAGAATACAGGTTTAGACACAATTCTTTCCCAATTTTTCCCCCACTATTTCTAGCGAGTACCTCTTTATTTTTACACAAGCTTGAGGAGGATAACATATGCTTGTAATGTAAGCTCATCCTTCAGATGAGTCCCTCAGAGTTTGTTTAACGAACCCTAGGAAGGAGTGGTTCGGTCCCACATGGGCCTTTCAATGTTTGTTTTATGAGTCCAAAGAAAGAAAACTCAAAGGTTTTTCATGATTATAGAGTCTGAAAAACACTCAAAAGAGAACTCTCTCGGTTCCTTTTTCGTAAAATAGTCCGATGAGACCGAAAAAGAGATAAACTATCGCTCAACAAACGTTTTCTTCAAATACTTTAACAAGCATGAAAAGAACAAGATTGCTCGACAATCTTTTCATGTTTAGAGAGTCTAAGAAGAGCTTAAAGAGAACTCCAGGGGGTTCCTTTTTCATATAACCTTTACGAGTCTGAAAAAGTGATAAAAGTATACTCGGTTACATTCTCATTGATTTACGAGCATGATAAAGAGAAAAGACTAAGCTCGGGATTGTTTTCATTTTTACGCAAGCTTTAAAACAAAACAAAACTATGCTTGGGATAGATTTTAATTTTTACACAAGCTTACAATCTAAACAAAACTATGCTTGGACCTGGTTTCATTTTCACACAAGCTTGAACCAGAGGAAACTATGCTTGAGGTAGCTGGTTTCATTTTTACACAAGCTTGAACCATAGAAAACTATGCTTGCAACTTCCCAATGCATGGTTGGTACTTAGCCCCCAGCTTAAGAAACTAACGGCTCTAACTTCAGCATGAAGTCCAGAGGCTGAGGCAAATGCCCCCCAAGCTTTGTTTCATCCAACTGCAAAGGAGAATGAAATGAAGCTTCAAATACCAGACGAAGGACTTGACTCAAACATAGAGGGGGAAAAGTATTTCATTTTTTAACGAGCTTGACACAAAAACAAGAACTATGCTCGTAACCTATGTTTCATTTTTTAACGAGGTTGCTACAAAGATGAAAAAACTATCCTCATAAGTGGTTTCATTTTTTAACGATCTTGAAATCAAAAAACCATGCTCAAAGACCTCTGTTTCATTTTTTTAACGAGGTTTCCTCAAAGATGCAAAAAAAAAACTATCCTTGCAAGCTGGACACAGGTAGGGTGCGAACTCAGGTGATTCTCGCAAGCCACTAAAGGGTACAGTGTGAGAACATCTGTAAACACAAGATTTGGAGAAAGGACAAAATTTTTGAGTGAACTTTCAAATCCAGAGAGTCTTGATGGATCTCCCACAGACTCAGAGACCAAAAAACAAGCAATCAAAGCAAGGGAAACTAGACTAACTAGGAAACAATCCATTCCCCAGTGGAGTCACCAATTTTGTTATTGGATAAATCCGTAAGTGCGGACACAAACCGATCTCCCTAGATCCACCTGGATCTAGAACAAAGCAAGACAAAACATGACTCTTTTCCTAGATTTTAACCATTGAATGAACTAGGAGGAAAGAACAAGTTACATACCTTATAATCGCTTCCTATGGTCTTTTTTGCTCCCGCTTCACTCCAGTTATCTCGTGCAGTCAAGACCAAGACAACACAAACCAACCAAAGTGAAGAAAGCACAATTTATTCAACGGTCAATCTATGTATATGATCAAGGAATTATACAATAAAGTGAAAATAGCTTTATGGGAAAGAATCATATTTCTGTATCATATTAAATGTGAAAGAGAGATTACAACCATGGCCTTGATGTCGTAAGGTCCCTTCCAACTATCCTTCGTTCCCCACACACTTCTTTCTCCAAGGATTCTGAGACCATAGATCTGATAGCTACTCACAATCTATCTTGA
>ML789416.1:154965-194803 GCA_009831015.1 Picea engelmannii
CCCACTTAAATGTTCAAGTACAAGATGATTCAAAATGAAAATGTCTCCTTGGTATATATAGGAGACTAGGAGGTATAATTACAAATAATGGCCTAAAGCTGACATAATTAAAATAACATTACTAATTTAAATTACAACTAATGCCCTAAAGCTGACATAAATAAAATAGTATTACTAATCTAATATGCCCCAATTAAGGAGTAATGAGCCAATATTAGGGCTTAACAGTTCTTCTCTACAACTCTATGCTACAGCTCTACAACTTATGAATTCTGAATGATCATAAAATTTATGTTACAATGATACAAGGGTGAGGGTGTCTATATCCGTTTTCCCTCCTACGCTTCTAAATTGTCTAATCTATTAAATCAAATCTGCCTACTTTCATTAAACAGACTTAAATGCCTATTACATCCGGCAGATGAGAATAATTTCTCCATATCTGTTCATATTTCCAAGACATAAATGTAAGTACGCTTCTCCTAGTTATTACATTAATGCTTCAGATTTCAAAATTCAAAACGTTTTCATAAAAATGTGTCCTTTTTGCATCTGTGCGTTCAACTGTTCCTTTGACTAGGTGCATGTTTTGGCTTTATACGATGCTCCTACATCAAAACTTGAGATTCCATTTAAGATGGTCTTGAATGCTACTTCATTATTCTTCCTTGCTGCAAATTTTGACTGATTCTTCGAGGGAACTGGTCCAACAACAACAGTATCCCAAAAAACTGTTCCTTTAGACTTCAAATATCCTTTCATCTTTATTCTTCATTCCGAGTCATTTGTCTCATCAAAGAATGGAACTTCATGTTCATCCATTTGTGTGTCCATGGATCTCCTTCAATCTTGTAAGGTTTATGATGAAGTCATTCTCTAATACCAATTGTTGGACACACTGACAACACTGAGAGGGGGGAGGCCGGGGGGGGGCGAGTGAATCCGTGTAGGGCTCTGTTTACAGTTCTTCCAAAACTTTAGTTAACAACACCTTTAACCATTATCATTCATTCACAATTTATCACATGGATATATCAACAACATTTATCAATAATAAAGAACTATAAGCCATCACCATAATAAACACAAAAAACACCAGCTATATGTGTACACATTTTGTATTATGTGTTATAAGAGACTACAATCTCAGGGTTTTATCAACATCAACTGAAAAGAGAAACAACTCCAATAGAGTACCAACTCTAAATACAAGACTCAACTTGTAGATCTCAGCACCAACTGAGATGTGAGGAATCCAACCCCCAAGTACAAGACCCATCTTTTAGAAAGAAAAAAATATGTCAATAGGTACACGGCCTATATATACTGTAGCACACATATGCACATGACCTGACTATACTGGAGCACACGTCTGTATGTGACCTCCTCCACTGTCAGCCTGCGTGCACCTTCATAAAACTAGGGTATCCATTCTTTTTCACTTCTGAAACTTTCCTTCCTCTGTCACATCCACCAATAACTTGTCATTGGATCCAGTCTGTCATTGCAACCATCTTGTGCCATACATACATCATCATACATATCCTTCAGCCTATTATAAGTAGATCAAGAGTGTGAGCTATAGGAACCATATCAGAACTATACCATACATGAGAGTGCTACTCAAACAAAAAACCAACAAACATAAACCATAACCAGATCACAGAACAACCATACCAAGAGTCCTATGCATGTCCCTCATGCATAGATCATCATATAACATAGTTATTCCTCAACCATATTAGAGCTATAGAAAACATGAGAGTGTTGTTCACTCAATCAACCAACCAACATATACCATATCCAGATCTCATAACAACCAGACCAACAATGCCTCAAGCATTCACCATATCATGAGCAATCTAAGAATCAAGACAACATATAACCATACCATAATTTTTGTAGCAGATATGAACCTGTAGAATGATATTATGGGAACTTGCTTCAGAATTTACGAACCTAGAACTAGCATCCATTCAATATTTTCTTGACCTTTTCAAATATACGCAACCTGTGCTTATTCAACAAGCGTATGCACATCCCCTAGTATTCTGCAGAATGTGTATGTACATGACCTGGCCCACTACAACTCGTGTACAACTTCAGAAAACTAGGGTTTTCAAAACCTTCGAAACTTTCACCGTCAAACTTCCTTGCTACCTTAGACTTGCGGAACTTCTGATGCATCCATGAGTACCTGCAATGAACCTTTTACCAAAAATGGATCTTCAATATGCTCCAAATATTCTCATCATAAGATACCCTTGCTCTCTTATTTATACTCTCCACGTAGATTCCTCTAGGGGTTATCCTCTAACCAACTTGACCCAACTTCCTTCTTTTAGGGATAACCTACCTCTAACCACTTTGTCCACTTACAACCACTTTATCCACACATAGTAAACTCTCCACTTCTAGTTGCAACTAATTTATTTTCTTGTTGCAACCACTTAACCCATGACTAATGACTTTGACTAGTCAATTCTTATAGGAGCTTATAGAATAATTTGACTTTTTTTTTACCTTCTAGGGGCTTCTAGAGAACTCATGAGGGTTCTCCAACTTCACATGGCCATAACTCTCTAACCATGAGGAGTTATGTGACATTCCACATATCATCAAAAAAAGAATGATGATAACTATCTATATAGAATAGCCTCACTTGCAAATTAACTGATATTCATTACATTATTCCTCAACCAAACTTGGGTTCCTTAACCAAAAATCTAGGATGACTCAACCACTTAATCATTTGGACTTCGCAAAGCATCTTCCCATGATGGATTTCACCATAAGGGGACCACTTTGGAGTACATCCATTTGGTACTTCATACATAGAAACATGACATGATCATCAACTAACTTGAACATCCATCACTGATACAACTTCCTCCTATCAACCATGACATGACATCAATAATAAAATTTCCATGACATGACATCAACCTTTACATCAATGACAACACATCGCTATGACACCAATTGACATTAATTACATCACTGAATACATAATCCAAAAATCAATACATCAATGATACAAACACATCACTATGACAATACTGGACATTAACCCTTTGACATCAATCCCTTCACATCAATAACAACACAATCCAATAATCTCTCCATTTGGCATTGATGGAAATACCAACAATGATGTCAACACCAATCATTGATGTAAATACATAGTCATGGCAATGCTCATGCTCCCTCTTTGATCATCGCTCCTCATTAATGCTCATCTCACCACATCAATGTTACTATCTCTCCCCCTTTGACATCAATGGAAAAGGTTATATCTCTTTGGGGATGCTCCCCTTGAAAAAATTGTCCATGAGGATCATCCCCCTATCTTCACTGTCCTTTGGGCTTCTCTCCATGTATATGATGAATTTCTCCCCTTTTGACAAAGGATATCACTCTGATGCAATACTAATGGCATGGTTGTTAATGCTTCCTCTATCTATCATCTCTCCTCATGGAATTGTACCTTTGTAACCAATGAAGGGAAAAATAATAACTCACCCTGTGGGTATATCTCCCCATGTCTTCTCTACAAGATGTTGTGTAATCACTGTGAACAATATTCTACCACTATATTATGCTTCTGATGCAGATATTGCTGCTCTACTGGAACACTAATCAACTGCTCAACGATATTGCATCAAGAGAACAATGATCCTTGGACATGTCCATGCATTATATAATGATCCATCAATATGTACCTGTACCATCAACAAGTGCATCAACCATGCACCAAACCTGAATCACCAACCGGTGCATCAATCATGCACAACAAAACCTATCACAACAATCTCATCAACCACATCAGATCTATTCACCAAGATCAATCACCAAGGCAATTCTAAAAAATATGCACAATATCACCAAGATGTGCATCAACCAAAACTACTCATGTACCTCAATCAATATGTGAAAAAAATATATCCATACATATATGCCACATCATCCATGTGTCAACTAGCAAGTGCCTCTAATAATGTACAAAGTGTGTACCAATCATGCATCATCCATAGATCAAGCYGYRAGTCATCAAGATGTAATAATATCACCATAACATGCTCCAACCATGCACATCATCCCAGTACCATACATCATATATCATGAAATTTATCTCACCCATATGCCAAGAATATGTGTCGAATGTGTACCAAACATGTACTTCAACCATATACTAACGATATATGCCAATGTAACCAACAAGAGTCCTCTATCAATGCACCAATACCAATAACATCATCAACCATACAATATGCAAACCATGTAACTCATACAAGTGTCATATGATATGACTCAACCAACTACCATGAACTATGTGCCAATGTATCCAAGATATGTGCCACAAATGAATCTCAACAAGTACACCTCAATCATCAAGTATCTCAATCATATATCACATCACTCTCAATCATTCCATGTACCATATCACAATATCACAAATATGATCATCAACCTACAACCATCACCACCATGTACCAATCTACCAAGACATGTATACAAATCATGTGTTAAGAACACTCATCAAAGTGTACCAATCATCAACATGTTAACTCATCAACTACGTGTCTCATTCATGTACCCAAAGATGTACAACAACCAAATGTAAAGACATTCAACTAGTATGCCTCCAACAATACATCAATCCATGTGCCAAAACTTCACCAACAATATGTCCCAATATATATCTTCAAGCAATAACCAAGATTACCAAACAAATGCTTCTCACAATACATCTCAAGATATATCAATAGATCTCACATATGTACTAGAAATTTACTGCAACATATCTTCCTCAAAAACATTCACTACAGTAAGTATAATGCAACAATAACACCTCTAAACATGTACCAAGTATGTCCCTCAATAGATCAATAATATACCTCTAGCTAGTATCACATCACCCATGATGTACTTCATAATCAAGGTTCCCTAACCTCACTGATAAAATACATAACATAACCAACACTATACGTTAACATAAAATGCCTCATTCCACACACTAGGGTTAGTACCATGCATCCAAGATAGGCATCAAGCATATGCTCCAAATCTAAACCATATATCATCAACATATATTCATCAAACACACATACAAACATGACAAATTGAAGCACATAATCTCAAACCCTGCATAAACTATGTTGTATCATAAAACTATGTTGCAACTCATTTGTACACCCCTCTTTCTAAGGGATTTACCTCATGTGCGCAGCCTATTCATAAGCCACCTAACGTATGTACGCAACCTTTACATACACCAGAGCACGTATGTATGTGATTGTTCCCAAAGGAATCCACGTATGACTCAGAAAAGACTTAAGCTTGAGCTTCCCTCATGGCTGCCATTCAGTTTTGGTTGTTTAGTGTTCTTCATCCACTTCTGAGAGTGCCCCAACTTCTCATAACTTTTACTCTGAGCTTTCATCCTTTCAACATTATCTTCCTTCAAAATTTCATGTGCTCTTCATGCCATATTATATGAAGCACTCCTCATTGACTATCTCCTTGAATTTCACCAATCCCGAGCTTCGTGGCCAAACCCATTGTAGCTGTAACATCTCATGGTGTGACAATGGGCAGCAATGTGTCCCACTTTATTACATCTCCAACATCTTAGGATGTTATGGAACCTTCCAACATCCTTCCTTGAATAGTGTTTGCAATCCAATGATTTGTGGCCATATTCATTACATGAGAAGCAGTGACCATGAAAAACATTTTCATACCTTTGCCTTGGGGTCCACCTTGAAGGTGTCTCTCTTATGAATTTTCTTTGAGGTGTCAAGATGGCTTCTTGGTGTCTTCCTTGCTTTGTTCTTCTAAAATTTTCCTTTCTTTGTGTAGGTTCCTGACTTGTATCTTTTCTTCCACCTTTTTAGAATGAAGGAGTTACCTCATGCTTTTTAGAAGTGCTAGCTTCAAGGTGTGCAAATTCCTTTTTGTATCCAAGATCTCATTTATCATTTGGTGATATTTGACTATCCAAGATTTCATCCAAGATTTCATCCAAGATTGTTGAGTTGTTCACGAACTTGATATGAGCATTTGACTTCTCTACTTTCCTTCTGAGATCAACTACTTCTGCTTCCAACTTATGACACGATTCTTCCTTTTCATTTACCTGAATCTTCAATAGTTCTTATATTCTTTTGTCTTCTTCAAGTTGGGTCTTCAAATTGACATTGATTTCTTTTGTTTCTTTAAGGTCTTCAAGGATTTTTCTAAGATCATCATATTTTTTCTTCTTTTATTCTTCTTGACTAATTATCTCATTATATAGTTTCTTTATCTCTTCTTCTTTTTCTTCTAATTGAGTCCTTTGCTTGGTTGTTTCACTTCCTTATTGTTTCTTGAGCATTTGTTTTAGTGCCATGAAATTCCTTTTGCACTTATCTATGGATTCCTTAGTAATTCTTTCAAGATACTCAAAATTATCTGAATCATCTCCTATTTCATTCTAACTTCTTCTACAACATCTAGAACTTTATCTTTGATCTTCAACAAATCTTCTTCTTCATTTACAAGATAAATGTTAGTTGATTCTACAAAAACTATTTCTAGATATTCATCTTCATTTGCAGAAGAACATTTAACATCAATGCATTTAGAATTATTGCAACCAGGAGAGTCTTTACCTTCATTGATGACTGAGTCTTGATATGTCTTCTCTAGCTTCAGCCATAGTTCCTTGGCAGAGGTACATTTTCCTATGATTTTTTTGATAGAACCCAGGAGTCCATTTAAGATGGTCTTGAATGCTACTGTATTATTCTTCTTTGCTGCAAATTTTGACTGATTCTTCGAGGGAATTGATCCAACCACAATTGTATCCCAAACACCTGGTCCTTTAGACTTCAATTACCCTTTCATATTTATTCTCCATGCCGAGTCATTTGTCTCATCAAATAATGGAACATCATGTTCATCCATTTGTGTGTCCATGGATATCCTGCAAGCTTGTAAGGCTTATGATTAAGGCCTACTCTGATACCAATTTTTGGACACACCGACCACACTAAGAGGAGGGGGGTGAATCAATGTAGGGATATTTTACACTTCTTCCAAAACTTTAGTTAGAAACACCTTCAACCATTATCATTAATTCACAATTGATCACATGGATATATCAACAACATTTATCAATAATAAAGAACTATAATCCATCACCATAATAAACACAAAGAACACCATATATTCATTATTATGTGTTATAGGAGACTACAATCTAAAGGTTTAATCAACATCAACTGAAAAGAGCAACAACTCCAATAGAGTACCAGCTCTAAATACAAGACACAAATTGCAGATATTAGGACCAACTAAGATGTGAGGAATCCAACCCCCAAGTACAAGGCCCAACTTGTAGATAGAAAAAAACTATCAAGAGGTATGAAAAACTATATTGTAGCACATGTATGCAGAAGAACTGGCTATACGGCAATAGAAATTTGTACACGACCTCCTCCACTATCATCCTACGTGCACCTTTAGAAAAATAGGGCATCCATTCTTCTAAACTTCTGAAACTTTCCTACCTCTATCAAATCCACCAGTAACCTTTCACTGCATCCAACCTTTCACTACAACCATCCTATTCCATACATACATCATCATACATATATTTCAACCAACTACAAGTAGCTCAAGAGTGTGAGCTATAGGAACCATATCAGAATTGTACCATACATGAGAGTGTTTCTCACTCAAACAACCAACCAACATAAACCATAACCAGATCACACAACAACCATACCAAGAGTCTTATGCATGTCCCTCATGCATACATCATCATATAACATAATTATTCCTCAACCATATCATATATATACCAAACATGAGAGTGGTGTTCACTCAATCAACCAACCAACATATACCATATCCAAATCTCATAAAAACCACACCAAGAATTCCTCAAGCATTCACCATATCATGAGAAAATCTAAGCATCAAGACAACATATAACCATACCACAATTTCTATAGCATCTCTGAACCTGTAGAATGATATTATGGGAACTTGCTTCATACTTCAGGAACCTGACACTAGCATCCATTTAATCTTTTCTTGACCTTTTCAAATATACACGACATGTGCTTATTCAACAAGAATATGTATGCTTCTTGGCCTTTTGCAGACCACGTATATATGCAACCTCGCCCACTGTAACCCGCGTACAACTTCAAAAAACTAGGGTTTTATGAACCTCCAAAACATTTGCCGTCAAACTTCCTTGATACCTCAAAATTGTGGAACTTCTGATGCATCCATGATTACCTGCAATGAACCTTTCACCAAAAATAGATCTTCAATATGATCAAAATATTCTCAGCATAAGAGACCCTTGCTCTCTTATTTATACTCTCCAAGTAGCTTTCTCTAGGGGTTATCTTCTAGCCAACTTTACCCAACTTCCTTCTTTTAGGGATAACCCACTTCTAACCACTTTGTCCACTTACAACCACTTTATCCACAAATAGTAAAATCTCCAATTCTATTTGCAACTAATTTATTTTTGTGTTGCAACCACTTAACCCATAACTAACCACTTTCACTGTTCAACTTCTTCTAGGAGCTTCTAGAATAATTTGAATTTTTTTTACCTTCTAGGGGCTTCTAGAGAACTCATGAGGGTTCTCTAGCTTCACATGGCCATAACTCTCTAACTGTGAGGAGTTATGTGGTGTTCCACATATCACTAGAAACGACATGACAAGCACTATCCATCTGAAATAGTCTCACTTTCAAATTCACTGATTGTCATTACATTATTCTTCAACCAAACTTGGTTTCCTTAACCACACATATAGGATGACTCAACCACTTAACCATTTGGACTTCACAAAGTGTCTTCCAATGAGGGATTTCACCATAAGGGGACCCATTTGGAGTACATACATTTGGTACTTCATACATAGAAACATGACAAGATCATCAACTAACTTGAACATCACATCAATGATACAACTCCCTCCTATCGACCATGTCATGACATCAATAATACAATTTCCATGACATGACATCAACCTTTAAATCAATGACAATACATCACTATGATACCAATTGACATCAAATATTTGACATCAATTACATCAATGAATACATAATCCAACAATCAATACACCAATGATACAAACACTTCACTATGAAAATATTGGACATTAACCCTTTGACATCAATCCCTTGACATCAATGAAAACATAGTCCAATAGATTAGGTTTAGGCTGAGGCATGGATATCTTTGGTTTGCGAAACCAACCTTTTGTTAAAATCGGTTAAAATTAAAAAAACAACCTCACGAGGATATGAATCCCCCTTCATTTTTATAGAGGTGGTACTCCTCTTTGACTAAAATATGTATCTTGATACTCTCAAGTTGAAATAATAAAATAAGGGAATACTAGATAACACACCCCAATATTTATCACTCAATAAAAATGTAAAATATTGTTGATTGAAAGTGAAATGTATTCACATAAGAATTCTTGAGAAGAGGACCAGGAATCTTCACTCATAATATACAATATATGCAGAGATATTGTATTAAAATAAATAACAATGATAGGAAATATGATATAAATCTCACATCCATCACAACATTTATAATTTTGATCACATTCAAGGAAAGAAAAATAAGGCCCACAATCAAGAGAACTTTAAAATAGTTTTTTCATTTAAAACAAGGAAGAATATGATAGGAAAACTTTAAATATCTTTTACTCAAAACTCATTGTTCAAAGATATCATTAAAGTTAACCCCAAGATAGTTCTCTTGGATTTTCAAAAAATAATATAGTCTTTAATAGTCTTGAAAATAAAATGCATTTGTCCAAAATTGGACCAGGATTGGCTTCTCGTGGACCATAAAATAAAAGAAAAGGAACTAGACTAAACCTAAAAAAAACAAAGGAGAAGGTTGTCAGAAATTGGTTATGAATTTCAATGAAGAATAGACACAATTGAGTGATTTTTGAAATAGAAGGTGAAGAATAAGGAAAAATGTGATTAGTTTTACTCACTTTGATGGTGATCTCTCTTGTTATCTAAATGTTTATGGGCCTTTTGTAGTCTCCTTGGTTGTAGTTACATGACCGGTACCAACCACTTCTGTCTGAACTTCTTCAGTTATATTGATTAAATCTTACTTTAACCAATTTTCAATGTAATCTTTCATAGGGGAGTGACAATAATTTCTTGTATGACTTTAATATCAAACAATGTACTTTCATAATCTCTAAAATCAATTAAAAGTTTGTGCAAAGTGTCCTCAATATCTTCATTTTTATTGGCATAGTTTACAAGCCAAATTTCAACTTCATGTTCTGTGTATTCGATCATGCTATTAAAATTTTCTTCTGAAACAACATTCAACATCTCAAGATGTTCTTAAAAAATTTCTCTTGTAATAAGAATATAATTTGGTATTAACCTCAGGTTTTGGAGTTCTCCTGTGGTTCCTGCCAAATCTAGTTCAATCAATTTAAAATAAGATTCTCCCATTTTGATACTTAGAGTATCAATATCATTTAATATTTCTTTCAAAGTTTTTATCCTTTTGAGCCAACAAGATTTCAATTTTTTTTATATGCATGAGGGATGGTAAATCCTCTTCTTTTCTTTTAAGTTCAGTCATACCCCAAACTTTTAGAACAAATGTAGTGACAACATCTTTGTAAAAATCCTCGTCATTTTCAAGGTTGGCCTTGAGGTATTCTCTTAGATTAGTAATCATGGAGCCTAAAAAAATGAAGATGCTTGCCAAATCCCATGGCTCTAAAATGAGAGACATCCTCTTCTATATGTTTTCCCCACATAACGTCTAGCTACAACAAGAAAACTTGATGTTCCCTTTAACTTTGAGCTTGACTCTGGTGTTCTTTCGAATATTTTCTCAGGTTGAATAGTAGCACAGACTTCAAAATATAGGGGGTGGAATTAAAGCATACTCCAATTCTTTAACCCTTTCTTTGAGCATAGCATTTTCAGCTTTCATTTCATCCACTGATACTTCCAATGCATCACCTGTAGATTTATGAATCCTTACGAGTCTTGATGGTAAAACTCCACTCAAATTAAATTCTAAAAGTGTTTTTCCTTAGAAATTTTTCCATTTTGAATTAAATGTTTCAAATATTAATTTCTTAGGGTATTTATCAAATAATGCATTGTGAAGAGTTAAGGATTCTTCTTCATAAAATACTGGCTCTTGTGTTGCTATTTCTGCTACAATTTCTTATCTCTCTTGAATCATTTTCTCATCATCTCGAAACTCAATATATTCGATATTTGTATCCAACTCTATATCCTCGAGAGTATCATCATCATCCGGTACAGGCTCACTTAATTTCTTTTAATTTACCTGTCTTTTTCTTTTACTGTTTATTGTGAGCTTATGAATTCTTTCAAGATTTTTTTTTGGAGGGTCAAGATCATCTCCATCACCTGAATTTTAAATTAAAGAATTATTTTGTTCTTGATACAAATTGGGTTTTTTTTTGGGGTGTGTCGCTTCTTTGAGAAGAACTTTAAGACCTTGTGTTTCTCTCATTTACAACCCTTTCATGTTTTCAATGAGATTCATTAGTGCTGAAAACAATTTCAAGATATCCAACTGGAACTTCTTCAGGGTTGTTGCCATCTTCTTATTCTTCTTCTCCAAATAATAAGTATTTATATATGATACACTCAAACCAACAAAAGTCATATGATTCTTGAAATATTGTTGAGGGTCAAACCCTTCTACTTGATTTTCCAACTTTAAATTGTATTAGTCAAACTGAACTACATACTCATTATTTTTTAAATCATTTATCAGCGTAATTTTGCAAATTTTCCATGGTAATGAAATGAATTGATTTTTTATTTCTTTCATAAAAGAAATTGGACCCAAATTTGTACTATCTACAAACTTCTATCAAAAATATTTTATCTAATATATAAAATTGAAGATAAATTGGGGCTTCCTAAGAGTAGTAAATTATGATGACACTGTAACTTTTCATTGCCTCAAAACTTCCCCTTTTTTCTAAAAAGGTTACCACGCCCAATGTTAGTCTTGAAGTACCATTTCCAAACATGAGTTTCTTGAAAGGAGAAACAAATGAATCATAAACTTCATAAAAATGGTACATTACCTTCTTCTTCCACAAAGTAGGGTACCATGTATGAACATGGTCTATCTTACAGTCAACCTTCTTTGTTAAACACAATCCTTAGAATAAATGACAATATACAATGGAAAATATTAAATATCTAGACATATAGAATTTCTTGTCCCTCCTAAAATTTGATAATTGGAATGATATTTCAGAAGAGATAATTTTCAACCAGTTGAAAATTGCTTTCTCTTGGATAGAAAAATATAAAATATAAAGAGCTAGACAAGGAATTGTAGAATTTGACTCTTGTCCAAGAACCCTAGCAAGAATCCATGTCATTTCTTGATATGGTTTTCTTAATTGACTGAACTGTGTAGTTGATATATCCTCTAGTATTGTCATCGAGTCTTCCAAATATTGAAACAATAGCTCCCAACCACTGTTTCTAGCTTTCGTAAAGTCCTTGGCTTCATCAACCTTGAAGATCATTGTTGGCGATGGTAACTTGAGAATTTTGTTGAAAGTTGATGGCGCCAGAGAAATTAGAGATTTTCCCTGTAACTGAACAATTCTCTGGTCTTTCTCGTAATTATATGTACACCATAAAACGATTTGTAGCATCAAAGACTTCCTAAACACACCCTGCCTTAGAAATTCATGTTATCCAAACATCATTAGTTTTTCTTTCTTGAGGCAGAAATGTAGAATAATATTTGTAAGATCTATACCAGTGATAATTTGGATCTTCTTGTGTGAATTTATTCAGAGTATCCCCACAAAATATTTCTTTCCTTCTAGCCATCATGCTTTAGAGTTGGAAAATTATCTACAATATTTTTGAATGTTAATACCAAAGTAATTCGTTTTACATAATAAACCTTGAAGATCTTTTTTCGAAAGAATGATTAAGGTGAATTTAATTTGAATTTATTTAGAATGATCTTGGGAAAATCACCACAAATAATGGTCCTTTGGTAAGTAACCATTTTTTATTTCTCGTAGGATACACATTTAATATTCCTTGGTGAATGTGACAGGAAGGAATGAGGATTCATGGAAGGGTGATGGAGGAATGGATGTATACAAAGAATCAATGGAGTAAGACTGATCCTGCGACCACACGGTAATATCTCAAAATTTGACAAGTGTTGCAAAGCGGATGGACGAAGGAAAGAAAATAATATTTTTAAATACTTGTGATACAATCTCCACTTCTATCGTAAAACGTTGAATTAGCTAAGTATAGAAATGTCAAGAGAGAGAGGTGAAGTCTCAAGAAATGACTAAGTAAAGTCAAGGGAATGAAAGGAGGCTTGGACATGAGATGAATGAGTAACTCAACCCTCGGTAAAATATTGAAAAATTCTAATCATAGTGCAATGTGAGGATTGCAGAAAATGGAGTTCATTTTGGTAATGACAGAGCTTTGGACTTGAATGAAAATATGTGATCAACCCATCGACCCGTCGTTCTATGAAGAGAATAAGAAAATACTAAGTGTTAGTGCAAAATGGATATGATGAAGAAGAAAGGTGCATTTTGGATGGGGAGGAAATTGAACATAATACTTAGTAACCCATGAGAAATGATTTTTTTTCTAAGTGCAGCAAATAAGATATACAAGAGAGAGACTTATAAAATACTTAGCAAATTTTAGGATCAACAAAAGGTTGAAATAGAAAGCTAAATTTGCATGTCTGCAACCTATATAGGTATGTTCCCACTAAGGATATTGTGTAATAGGTCTAGTAATAGTAACTTCACACAATTCCCTAGATTTTAGGGATCTTACCTGATAACTATTTTTGATGAAAATCTAGATATCTTAGCCATTAGACGTTGACAAAAAAATTAAGGATTCTTTCAGAGAGATTATTTCCCAAAAGATCTAGGATGCCTAAGATTTTGAGATACCTGATTTTCTTTTGGGATGTTTCCTTGCAAATTGTTGGAATCCATATATAACCTCTCCAACTTTTGAAGCAAGTGAAGAAGTGATTTCCCTTGTAATAAAATTTCCCTCTAACACAAGCAATATTAAACTAGTGATGTTTTTAATCTTTGAATGTATTTCTCCTACGAATTCATTGTTACCCAAGTTTATGAATTCCATTTTTGTAGATATGTGACCCATAGAAAGGGAAATGTCCCATGAGATGATTATGACCTTGCCAACTATAGGGACAATTTTAAGAAGCCCCAATAAATTTAGATGTATATTAAATGGGTGAATCCTCATGATACATAGGAAAATTTGAAAGCTAATTTATCATATATATATATATATATATATATATATATATATATATATATATATATATATATATATATATATATCTTTCACTAAATTATAAAACCTTGTAAAGTCTTGGCAAATATTTCACTAAATTATTAAACGTTGCAGAGTCTTGGTGAATATTTCACTAGATTATAAAACATTTTGAACTCTTGGAGAATCTTTTGATATAGTATAAAATGAATATAATTGTATGAAATATTTTCATTAAACTATAATATGTACTTATTTTCCATGTTTGGAAAAAAAACATAATTTGTTCATTCTATAGAAAATGTTGCAAGCATCAGGGGTTGCATTTGTTATGGTTTTTGCAGTACACTACTGCAAATACCTCTGTTAATATTGATCCTTTTTCACAACAAATTCCTTGTATGTGTAAACCCTGATCTCCACTTCTCTCAAGCTCAACATAAATTAATTTTTTCTCTCCCTCTTATGAATATCAACCCTGACAACTAGACTAGATGGACATCTACCATATATTGTGTTATCCATGTTGATGTAAATATATGTAGCATTAAATCCAAATGTTGAAGGGGAATCACCATCAATCAATTTTAGCAGACTTCTCCTAGGAGTAGTAAGATCCCACAAGTTCTTTGTTGCATTCTCATCTTGTAAGAGTTGATCTTCATGATCTCTATTTTTGTTATCTGATGATATTCTCCTCCTTGGTGCCTCTCTAGACATACTTCCTTGCTCTCTAAGAGATATTGAAAGTTCTTCTAATAGGGAATCCATGTCATATTCTTTAGAAAAGTTAGTTATTACACCCTACCCATTTTATTTATGAACTGCGTCATGATATGCATTAGTAGCTACCTCTTTTGTGATATTTATTTATGAAATACATCATGATATGCATTAGTAGCTACCTCTTTTATGATATTTGTTAATTTATGGACATTAATATAATTGTTTTTTTGGTATTCTTTTCTCTGATATTAAAATTTAAAATTTGTGTGATTAAAGATAATATTATGTGATGAATGATTCTCAAATGCTTCTTCTTTGTATGCAATGTTAAAAGAGAGTCGAAAATAAGTTAGATCTATGCTAAAATAAGAGTTTGGTTATACTTCTCTAGATCACATCTTACTAACTCACCTACAATAATGCCCCTCATTATTTTTCATCTTTCTCCTTCACCGCGATTCCCAAATTGTCATTGTTAGGATAGTTCATGCCATATGGAGATATTCTCATTAGTCCTCCACTCAATATATGAGTCCCATCAAGGTTTAAATAACATTGCAACAATACTATATTGGTGCAATTATCAAATTTTTATAGCAAGTGCAAATCATCAACACTAATGGAAATGAAGTGGAAACACTGGAAAAATGTGCTTGTACTTTAATTTTCAAAAGAGAAATGTCATTGGTAATGATGCATGAGCCTCTACCAGTGAAATTTGGGATTGACCCTAAGGGTCACAAAATTTTTACCAAGGGATTTGGTTCCCTAAGTAAATCCTCTTCTTTTATTTTAAGTTCATTCTTACCCAAAACTTTTAGAACAAATGTAGTGACAACATCTTTGTAAAAACCCTCATCGTTTTTTAGGTTGGCCTCAATGTATTCTCTTATATTAGTAATCCTTGAGACTAAAGAAATGATGATGCTTGCCAAATCCAATGGCTCTAAAATTAGAGACATCCTCTTCTTTATGTTTTCCCCAACATAACTTCTAGCTACAACAAGAAAAATTGATGTTCCCTTTAACTTTGAGCTTGACTCTGGTGTTCTGTCGAATCTTTTCTCAGGTTGAATAGTAGCGCAGACTTGCAAATATAGGCGGTGGAATTAAATCATACTCCAATTATTTAACCCTTTCTTTCAGAATAGCATTTTCACCTTCCATTCATCCACTGATACTTCCAAAGCATCACTTGTAGATTTATGAATCCTTGCGAGTCTTGATGGTAAAAATTTGCTCAAATTAATTTCTGAAAGTGTTTTTCCTTGGAAATGTTTCCATTTTGAATTCAATGTTTCAAATATTAATTTCTTAGAGTCTTTATCAAATAATGCATTGTGAAGAGTTAAGGATTCTTCTTCATAAAATACTGGCTCTTGTGTCGCTAGTTCCACTACAATTTCCTAGCTCTCTTGAATCCTTTTCTCATCATATGGAAACTCAATATATTTGATATTTGTATCCAAATACATATCCTCAAGGGTATCATCATCATCTGGTACAGGCTCACTTAATCCCTGTTAATTTACCTGTCTTTTTCTCTTACTTTTTATTGTGAGATTATGAATTCTTTCAAGATTCTTTTTTGGAGGGTCAAGATCATCTCCATCACCTGAATTTTCAATTAAAGAATTCTTTTGTTCTTGATACAAATTGGGGGTTTTGTTTGGTTTTTCCACTTCTTTGAGAAGAACTTTGAGACCTTGTGTTTCTTTCATTTACAACCTTTCCGTTTTTTCAATGAGATTCATTAGTACTGACAACAATTTCAAGATATCCAACTAGAACTTCTTTAGGGTTGTTTCCATATTCTTCTTCTTCTTCTCCAAATAATAAGTATTTATATATGATACGCTGAAACCAACAAAAGTCATATGATTCTTGAAATATTGTTGAGGGTCAAACCCTTTTACTTGATTTTCCAACTATAAATTGTATTGGTCAAACTGAACTGCATACTCATTATCTTTTGAAGCATTTCTGAGTGTAATGTTGCAAACTTTCCATGGTAATGAAATGAATTGATTTTTTCTTTCTACTATCTACAAACTTCTATCACAAATATTTTATCTTGTACATAAAATGGAAGATAAATTGGGGCTTCCTGAGAGTAGTAAATTCTGATGACACTATAACTTTCCATTGCCTCAAAACTTCCCCTTTTATCTAAAAAGGTTACCACGCCCAATGTTATTCTTGAAGTACATTGCCTTATTCCACAAAGAAGGGTACCATGTATGAACATGGTCTATCTTATAGTCAACCTTCTTTTTTAAACACAATCATTAGAATACATTCAACAATATACAATGGAAAATATTAAATATGTAGACATATAGAATTTCTTGTCCCTCCTAAAACTTGATAATTGGAATGATATTTCAGAAGAGATCATTTTCAACAAGTCGAAAATTTCTTTCTCTTGAATAGAAAAATATAAAATATAAAGAGCTAGATGAGGAATTGTAGAAGTTGAATCTTGTCCAATAACCCTAGCAAGAAGCCATGCCATTTCTTGATATGGATTTCTTAATTGACTGAACTGTATAGTTGATATATACTCTGGTATTGTCATCAGGTTTTCCATATATTGCGACAATAGGTCCCAATCACTGTTTCTATATTTCATAAAGTCCTTGGCTTCATCAACCTTGAATATCATTGTTGGCAATGGTAACTTGAGCATTCTGTTGAAAGTTGATGGTGCCAGAGAAATTAGAGATTGTCCATGTAACTGAATAATTCTCTGGTCTTTCCTGTAATTATATGTACACCATACAACCATTTGTATCATCAAAGACTTCATAAACACACCCTGCCTTAGAAATCTATGCTATCCAAATATCATTAGTATTTCTTTCTTGAGGAGGAAATGCAGAATAATATTTGTAAGCTCTATATCGGTAATATTTTAGATCTTCTCGTGTGAATTTATTCAGAGTATCCACACAAAATATTTCTTTCCTTCTGGCCATCATGCTTTAGAGTTGATGAATTATCTACAATATTTTTGAACGCTAATACCAAAGTAATTATTTTTACATAATAAACCTTGAAGATCTTTTTTTGAAAGAATAATTAAGGCGGATTTAATTTGAATTTATTGAGAATGGTCTCGAGAAAATTGCCATAAATAATGGTCCTTTGGTAAGTAACCATTTGTTATTTCTCATACGATATGAATTTAATATTCCTTGGAGAATGTGACAAGAAGTAACGTGGATTCATGGAGGGGTGATGGAGGAATGGATGTATACAAAGAATCAATGGAGTAAGTCTGATCCCACGACCACACGGTAATATCTCAAAATTTGACAAGTGTCACAAAGAAGATGGACGGAGGGAAGAAAATAATATGTTTAAATACTTGTGATACAATCTCCACTTATGTGGTAAAATGTTGAATTAGCTAAGTATAGAAATGTCAATAGAGAGAGGTGAAGTCTCAATAAATGACTAAGTACCATGAAGCGAATGGAAGGAGGCTCGGACATGAGATGAATGAGTAATTAAACTCATGGTAAAATCTTGAAAAACTCTAAGTACAATGCAATGTGAGGATTGTGGGACATGGAGTGCATTTTGGTAACTACGGAGCTTTGGACTTGGATGAAAATATGTGATCAACCCGTGGACCCGTTGTTCTGTGAAGAGAATAAGAAAATACTAAGTGTTAGCGCAAAATGGATATGATGGAGAATAAAGGTGCATTTTGGATGGGGAGGAACTTGAATAGAAGACTTATGAACCCGTGAGAAATGAAATTTTTTAGTGTGGGAAATAAGATATACAAGAGAGAGACTTATAAAATACTTAGCAAATTTTAGAATCAACAAAAGGTTGAAATAGAAAGATAAATTTGCAAGTCTGCAACCTATATAGGTATGTGCCCACTAAGGATATTGTGTAATAGGTATAGTAATAGTAACTTCACACAATTCCCTAGATTTTATGGATCTTACATGATAACTATTTTTATGAAGATCTAGATATCTTAGACACTAGGTGTTGACAACAAAATTAAGTATTCTTTCAGAGAGATTATTTACCAAAAGAACTAGGATGCCTAAGCTTTTGAGATGCTTGATTTTCTGTCGGGATGTTTCCTTGAAATTTTTTGGAATCCATATATAACCTCTCCATATTTTGAAGAAAGTGAAGAAGTGTAGTATTATATATATAAAATAGTATGCATAACATAAATATTTTAGCTAGAAATGGCAGAACAACAATGATATAACCATAGCAATACCAGAATAATACTAGAATAACACCAGAAAGAGAACCTTGATTCATGATAGCAATGTTCACTTGACTCTTCGAGGGGGAAACCTCCAGCAGAGTAGAGCTCTATTAAAATAATATCCAAGACAAAAATTCTCATACCCTCTACTCCTATTTATACTAAATATGTCTATCCAAAAGAAAAATCTAGTGGAAGATCCTTCTAGAAGAGGAAGCTTCTATTAGGTCTTCTTACATTTGAATTATTCTTCCTTATTGCTAGGCCTTATTAATATTGGCTTTTATTACATGGAAATATATTATTCTACCTACGTGAGGGATTAGGGAGGCTAGGTCCCTAACATGTCCTCCCCCTTAAAAACAGCCTTGTCCTAAAGGCTTGAGATGAGGAAATTGTTGTAGAATGGTAGTTGGTTCCCAAGTGGCATATGATAGATTTGTATCTTTCCATTGGACTAAAAATTCTTTGATGGTGCGATGATGCAGACGACGCTCACGCTGGTCTAAAATTGCTTGTAGTTGCAACCAAATGGAGCCTTCTTCATCCAACTCGGGAAGGCTGGTTTGATTTTGGCACTTAGTTCCAATCACCTTCTTTAAGTAGGAGACATGAAAAACAATATGGAGCTTAGAATGATAGGGAAAAGCTAACTAATAGGCCACTAGTCCCACACGCTTGAGAACGGTATAAGGACCATAAAATTTGGGCACCAGTTTCTCAGAATGTTCATCCTTGAAGAAAGTTTTCTTATAACATTGCAGTCGAAGAAACAGATGGTCTCCTTCAGAAAATTGACGTTCAGAGTGACCTTTATCTGCCTGTGTCTTCATGCGATTATGGGCCATGACCAAATTCTCTTTGAGGGTACGAAGAATATCCTCTCGAACTGTAAGCGTTTGGTCATCCACCTATACCTTCAAGACACCTGGAAGGTATGAGAGAACTGAAGGTGGCTTTTTCCCATATACTGCTTCAAAAGGAGTCATGCAGGTAGTTGTATGGTAAGAAGTGTTGTACCACCATTCCGCTAGTGGTAACTATTGAGCCCACTAATTTTTTCTTTTCGATGCAAAACACCTCAAATATGTTTCCAAACAGTTGTTGACAAATTTAGTTTAACCATCAATCTAGGGATGATAAGTTGTGCTAAGATGCAATTGGGTTCCCAATATCCTGAACAGTTCTTACGAAAAATTGCTGGTGAGAGTGGGGTCTCGATCAGAAACAATAGAATGAGGCATGCCAAGAATCTTGAAGACCTGATCCATGAAAAGTTGAACCATAGTGGAGGTGGTAAATGGGTGTTGAAGAGAACAGAAATGAACATACTTGGAAAGACGATCAACGACCACCATGATGACTGATTTATTTCCTGATTTAGGTAATCCCACAATAAAATACATAGAGATATCCCTCCAAATAGAAGGTGGAATTAGAAGTGATTTTAGTGTGCTAGGAGATTTGACTGTTTCTGCCTTGTTGCATTGACAAACATCACATTCTGCCACAAAATTGTAAACATATTGTTTCATACCATCCCAGAAAAAAGAACATTTGACCTGGTCATAGGTTTTGGTAAACCTTGAGTGACCAGTTGTGGGTGTAGCATGAAGCTCAGAAAGTACTGTGGATTTAAGTTGTGACTGTTTACTTAAATACAAATGTCCTTTGTAGTGAATCTCATCATTGTGCCAAGATTACCATGGGGAAAATGGAGAGTTGGCCTGCAATTGTTGGATCAAATGAGAAATTTTGGGATCTTGTAGCCATTCCTAACGAACAACTTGGAGCCAATCTGGTACAATGAAGGAGAGGGAAAAAAGGGACCCTTCATATTCTATTTTCTTGAAAGTGCATCAGCAACCACAATGTCTTTCCCTTTCTTGTAAATGATCTCATAATCATATGCAAAGAGCTTAGTCACCCATTTTTGTTTCTTAGGGGAGGAAGGGCATTGTTCTAGAAAATGCTTGAGGCTTTGATGATTTGTCTTAATTTGGAAGCATTTCCCCAATAAATAAGGGTGCCAAAGATCCACTGCATGCAGAATAACAAACATTTCCTTTTCATAGATTGATTGGCCCAAATGTCACTTAGACAGTTGTTTGTTGGTAAAGTCCAAAGGTCGACCATATTTCATAAGGATTGATCCAATTCCTCTCCCAAAAGCATCACATTCTAGGACAAAGGTATTTATGAAATCAGGAAGGGACAGGACTATAGTGGTGCACATGTCCGCCTTCAAGGTTTGAAAGGCTTGATCAGCTGCAGGAGTCCAAGTGAAAGAATTATTTTTAAGGAGATAAGTGAGAGGTGTCACAATCTTTCCATAATTCTTAACAAACTTGCGATAATATCTTGTTAAACCCAGAAATCCATGCAATATTTTGATAGTCTTTGTGCGAGGCCAATCCAGCATAGCTTCAATCTTTTTAGGATCCACCCTAACACCTACCTTGCCAACAATATGACCCAAGTACTCGACTTCTGAGGTGCTAAAAGAACATTTAGATTGTTTGAGGAAAATTTGGTGCTGAGAGAGTAGATGTAGAACTCGATCCACATGAGCAAGATGGGTTGTCCAGGTTTTACTATAGATGAGGATATCATCAAATAAAACTAAGACAAAATGATGAAGAAAAGGATGGAAGACATGATTCATGAGGCTTTGGAAAGTGGAGGGATAATTACACAAGACAAAGGGAAATACCTAAAACTCATAGTGGCCCTCATGAGTTCGAAATGCAGTCTTAGGAATGTCTTTCTCTTTCATACGTATCTGGTGGTAGCCAGAATGAAGATCAAGTTTAGTAAATAACTGGGCACCACTCAATTCGTCTAAGAGGTCATCAATGAGAGGAATTGGAAATTTGTCTTTGATGGTGAGATTTTTGAGGGTGCGAAAGTCAGGACACATGCGCCAAGAGCCTTCTTTCTTAAGGACCATGACCACAGAAGAAGAGTAGGGGCTCGTACTAGGATGGATAACACCTTTGGTGAGAAATTCTTGAATAATTTTCTCAATTTCATTTTTCTGGGAAAAGGGATGACGATAGGGACAAACATTGGGAGGAAGGTTTCCACGTACAAGGGGAATGGAATGATCATGAACATCACGGGAAGGAGGAAATCCCTGGGGAGTGTAAAAAATAACTTGATGTTTGGAGAGGATGTATTGTAGGTCCTGTGGCACATAGGGTGTCTCAGTGGCATGAATGACATGGAGTTGTGCAATAATGCCAGAATGACCTTTTTTGAGAGGATTTTCCATGTGATGGGAACTGATGATCTCCGGGGAACCAACGATGATGCTTTGGAACTTATATTGTTGGCCCTCCTAGTTGAATTGCATGGTTAACAGGGATTATTTTAAGGATGGAAATTTAATTTAAAATGTAGAAACCTTGGCGAATCTTACTAATCCTTCATATGTCAACTATAAATGTTTGGAGATATTTTTGTAAAAATATTCAAATTTCTAATTATTTTATATAGTTTTTATAAAATTTTGGCGATTTTTAAGGTTAAATAATTTTATCCTATAGAATTTGGGTGAATAATTTTTAAAATAGTGAATCTTGTTTTTGGAAAAACCATGGAAAATTAGTCCATGAGCGAAATTTAGCCCCTAAAATCATCCCTGGTTAATTCCTTAAAATCCATGAGAATGGGACCGAGATTCCTTAGCCATTCTGCACCCAACACAATGTCACAACCACCCATGTCAATAGAAAACATATGATATTTCATGTGGTACTGACCAATTTGGAGATGCAAATTTTCACAATGCCCCCCACATTTCGTGGACCCGCCATTGGAAATCATGATTTGAAAATTATTGATGACATGGATATAGAAATTAGTTTCTTGGCAAATGTGGCGATAAATAGAATTATGGGTGCTTCCACTATCAACAAGGATGATGACCTTCCAATGCTTAATGTAACCAATTAGCTTGAGGGTTTGGGGAGCAGATAACCCAGTGAGAGCATTCAGGGACATGACCAGTTCACCTTCGGGAGGTTCGGAGGGTGGGGTTATGTCAGTGGGTTCAGGTGACTCATCCNNACCATACAAATATTTTGTTACTTACACTTGTGCCCAGTGTTGTAATATAGAAGATGGTGTGCTCATTTTACCATTGACGATACCTTCGTCACCCAACCATAGGTCAAAGCCTCCCTCCGAGCACCTTAACCTTGACTGAGAATTCCTCCAAAAGAAAACCCTAGGCTAGATATCCAAACAAAGAGTAGCGCATCAATCCCCAAGGATAGCGCATCACAAAAAGCTGATCAGATGTTCCAAACCCTAGCCAAGAGATATCCAATCCAAAACTGAGATCTTGCTGCTACTGTAGCTACACCAGCTCTTCCTCCAAACCTACACACAAGACTGCAACTGCAGTGCAAACCAAACTGCAGAACTGCAATTATGAGATGTGACAAATGAGAACTGGCGCCCTGTATTTATAGTAATCCTGCCAGTTTGTTGGGGCCGATTTCGCCTTCTAGGTATGTGTCTGTTTAGTATATTATTATTAATTCTGGCCGACTTCTTCTCTTAGAGGATAATAGCCTAATATAAATTATCTTCTTGAGCCGATGATGCAGGAGCATCTCAAGCGAGCCAGTGCATAGATAAAAGACAGTTGGAAAAGCGCCTAGCACAAATTTGAAAATGTCTTGAAACATTAATGAAGTCATCAAGTGGAGGCACACTTCTAAAATATAAATGGACCTTGAGTGATCTACTCTCATCCTTAGTAGGTAGAAGGCATTTATAATAGTAAATGCAAGTAGATATAATTTAATGTGTAGATTAGATAGTTTTAGGAGCGGAGGGAAAATGGATATAGACACCCTCCTTGTGTATGGTAAGATAGATTATGCCAATTGAGAGTAGAGTAGTGAAGAACATTACCAAGAGAAGAGAATACAGATCTGGAACAAAGGAACTGTGTTTGAAAAACACCCATGTACAAAGATTTGAATTAATAAAAGAAAACTTAATTCAGATTCAGGGCGTTGTATCGTTTCTTGTATGGGTATGCTAAACGGTATGTTCATGTTTTTACTCTTTCTATCATGCAATTGATTTTAATCTATGTATGAATGAATTCTTGTTGAATGTTTGAAATCTGAGAGGAAAGGGTAAAGGAATGAGTTTCAATTGTTTCCCTATCTAAGCAAGAGTTCCTGCAAGAAGTGCAGTTGAATTGTCTGCAAGAAGTGTGTTTACAAAGGTTTCAGAGTTTTGTCTCTGAAAGATCAGATAAGATAGCTTTTGTTCTCATTCCCTCAAAAGTGAAGCTAGGCATAGGATATGTACAAGGTGTGCGCAGGCTGAGTAGAGTTTCAGGTTTGGTGACCTGAATGATTTGTTGAGAGACTGCTACTGTAGGTGTGCGCAGAGTCAACGAAGTTCAACACTTGGAAGTGTTTGAAGGTCTGCCACAAGGAGTGTGTGCAAGAGTCTTCTTCAAGATTCAGAGTTGGAGAAAGCTCAGAAGGGATAGAGTCTCCACAGTCATTGAAGGAAGCACATGAAGTTTGGGTATTGGAACATTGAGAAGTCATTGCAAGTTTGTGTCGTAGGCAGTTAAGTACCGTGGGAAAACCACTTGGTAAAAAGTTGCAGAAGTCCTTGTGAAGGAAAGAGACGGACGGTCGGAATTCTCTATGGAGAATTCATGAAGTCTCATGAGCCGTTAGATCTCACGGAGGAGCAGGGGAGTTATGGCGAGTATTCCCAAAGGTTTAAGCTCAGGAGAGGTAGAACCGTAGATTCAAGCCAACAGGGGCCGTTGGATTTACACGTGGATTTCTATTTCGGGGTTTCGTAGATTGAAATCCCGTAATCCTTGCAACAGGACTCACGAAATCATGAAACACGAAGTCTCGAAAGGACAAAAGGATCGTGTGGGCCATAGAAAATCAGTAGGGTGGACAGGTGGCTCACTATCAACATGGAAGTCAAATTCTGTTGACCTTTTCAGGGTTTCGTGGGGTGAAGACCGGAAATCTTTGCATCAGGATTCATGAAATCATGAAGTCTGAAGTCCCGATGGAATGAAGGGTTGTTGAAAGGTCAACCTTGCAAGTGCATCGGAGTTTCAGTAAATCGGTTTTCGGGAGTCGAGGGGACGAGTTTCTTGACATCACAACTCCCAAAATCATGATAAGGAGGAAGGTGATATAGAGAGAGAAAGGGCCAAGTGTCATAACTTTGGGTTTTGGAGATTCAGAGACAAGGCACTTGACCACCGGGTTCACAAAATCATGAAGTTTGATCTCCCAAAGTATAAAGGGGGAAATTTCTCAAAGTTATTTGTGGCTGCAGATTTCCTGAAAGGGAAATAGAAGAGCCAATAGTTGAGAGTTCTTCGGGCCAGTGGAAGAGGAAAGATCATGTGTGTGTGGACTTCTGACCTATGGGTTTGGAGGCATGCATGCATCAATTTGGTATCAGAGCACAAAAAGGTTTCTTTTCTTTCTGTAGCAGAGAAAAGGAGAATTCACCATGTTGCTGAGAAGAAGGGACAGGCAAACATCCGATCCACCAGAGGAGAGAGAAATACTGAGAAGAAGGGGTGGGAAGATGCCTGATCTAGCCATGGAGAGAGAGATGCATGATCTATGCGCCAGACTTCTATGTGCCAGACTTGAAGACATGGAGATAGCAAAGAGGCGTACAGTCGGTGCTGGGGATCTTAGTGATTCCGAAAGTGAAATTGAGGCTGAACATGAAGGGGAAGAAGTTGCAGTCGAAGATGCAACAAACGAATGCTTGATTAGGGATATTGCAAGAATGGGTGCAAGAGCGAAAATGGACATTCCAGTTTATGAGGGAAATCTAGATGCAAAGGAGCTTCTAGACTAGATTAGGGCTCTGGACACATACTTTGACTATGAATATGTCGAAGAGGACAAAAAGGTCAAACATGATGTCACGAGATTAAAGGGACATGCAGCATTGTGGTGGGATGAACTACAAGCTGACAGACGCTGCAAAGGAAAGCAGAAGATTAAATGTTGGGACAGGATGCTCGCGAAAATGAAGGTAAAATTCATCCCTAGAGATTACCAAATTATTCTGTTTCGAAGAATGCAAAACTTGAGACAGAATCTGATGACAGTGAAGGAATATACTGAAGAATTCTACAGGCTGAACATCAGGGCAGGTCATCGGGAGAGCGATGATGAAAATGTTTCCAGATACATGAATGTCCTGAGATACGACATTCAGGATGAGATGAGCATGATAACCATCCAAATGGTGGAAGATGCTTATCAGATGGATCTAAAAGCTGCAGAGAAGCTGAGCCGAAAGCAGGGTCAAAGAGGCCGAGGTTGAAGTCATCCCAAAGGCAAACCAGTTGCCTAGGATAAAAATCAGAAACCCAAGGAGGACTACAAGAAACCTCAAACTCAAACTGAGAGAGGTGGAACCTCATATCGAGGACAATATGTTGAATAGAGAGGGAAACATACCAAACAGAGAGGAGATTATGCTGATAATAATATTTTTCCTCGTACTAGAGGTAGAGGAAGAGGAAGAGGTGGAGTAATAACATGATTCACATGTGGAAAGGTTGGACACAAGTCTTATGAGTGTTGAGATAAAAAGAAAGAAGGAAGTAAGACTCATATCACCGAAGCACAGAGGCGGAATGTTGAAGCAGAAGATACTGAAGGCGGAAGATCGTTGATGATGAGAAAAGCTCTTTTGACACCAGAGAAGGAGGTGGAAAGTTCAGTGCAAAGAAATAGACTTTTCTGGACTACTTGAAAGACCAAATACAGGGTATGCAAAGTCATTGTAGATAGTGGTAGCACAGATAATATCATTTCTACAGAGATGGTAGAAAAGATGGAGCTAGAGACGATTGATCATCCAAGCCCATACAAAGTTTCATGGTCACAAAAAGGACATCAAGTAACTATCACTAAAAAGTGTTTAGTTGAATTTAAGATAGGAGGATATAATGATAACATACTTTTTGATGTTATTCCCATGGATGTTTGTCATCTATTGTTGGGCAGATCGTGGCAATATGAGAGGAATGTGATTCATGATGGGAGAATGAACACATACACCCTAGAGAAGAATGGGAGGACTCACATGTTGCTTCCAATCAAAGATAAGGAGGTGAAACCTGAAGTAAGAAACACTATGCTTCTCATGAGTGGGAAGGAACTTCTTACAAAGGTCAAGAAGAAGGAGGAACCGTAATTCATAGTGGTTAGGAAACCGAAGATTGTTTTGACTAGCACAAGAGTGGATGATTTACCAGGAGAGGTTCAGGAACTACTGGAAGAGTTTACTGACATAGTAGTGGACGAACTACCTCATTCGTTGCCACCGATCATAAGCATGAGTCATCATATTGATCTCATACCAGGAGCTAGTTTTCCAAGCAAAGCTGCGTATAGATTGACGCCGCAAGAGAATGAAGAGGTCAAAATACAAGTCCAGGATTTGTTGGACAAAGGTTTGGTTAGAGAAAGCTTGAGTTCGTGTGTTATTCCGATAGTACTCAGTTTGAAGAAAGACGAAGGTTGGAGGATGTGTACTGAATCGAGGGTGATTAACAAAATAACCATCAGGTACAGATTTCCATTGCCAAGGATGGATGATCTGATGGATTGCTTGAGTGGAGCAAAGTATTTTTTGAAGATTGATTTGAAAAGCGGTTATCATCAAATCCGCATGAGAGAAAGTGATGAATGGAAGACAACATTCAAAACCAACGAAGGGTTGTATGAATGGCTTGTTATGTCGTTTGGCTTAATGAATGCACCAAGTACTTTCATGAGGTTGATGAATGAAGTCCTAAGGGAGTTCATCGGAAAATTTTTTATCATGTATCTGGATGACATACTGATTTTCAGTAAAATAGTGGCAGAGCATCTGAAACATTTGGCTATAGTGATGTAGAGGCTACAACAAGA
The DNA here is from genome assembly GCA_009831015.1 of Picea engelmannii. Classification (NCBI taxonomy): domain Eukaryota; kingdom Viridiplantae; phylum Streptophyta; class Pinopsida; order Pinales; family Pinaceae; genus Picea; species Picea engelmannii. The sequence continues at coordinate 183,277 of ML789416.1, forward strand.
GAAGATGCTGATAAATATGAAGAAATCCTCATTCATGAAGACAGAGCTCATTTATTTGGGTTTTTTTATTTCTGCAGATAAATTGAGGATGGATCCAGATAAGGTGGAGGTAATCAAGAATTGGCCATCACCAAAGAATATCTTTGAGGTGAGAAGTTTTCACAGATTGGATAGTTTCTATCGAAAGTTCATTAGAAATTTCAGTGGAATTAGTGCACCAATGATGGATATAGTGAAGAAGAGACATAAATATTTTCACTGTACAGAAGAGGCTGAGAAGAGTTTTAATCTGTTGAAGAGGAAAATCACAGAACAACCAATTCTGGTGTTGCCTGATTTCCAAAAGACATTTCAAGTGAAATGCGATGCAAGTGGATTTGCAATAGGGGCAGTCTTGAGTCAAGAAGATAGGCCGATAGCATACTTCAGTGAGAAGCTGAATGAAGCGAAAGTTAAATACTCCACTTATGATAAGGAATTCTATGCTATTATACAAGCATTGAAGAAATGGAGACATTACTTGATCCCGAAGGAGTTTGTCTTATACAGTGGAAATCATGCATTGCAGTTTGTGACTCAACAGGAGAAGTGGAATCAAAGACATGTAAAATGGGTTGAATATATGCAAAATTTCACTTTTTTGATTAAACATATTTCTAGAACTGCTAACAAAGTTGTTGATGATTTGAGTATAAAGTGTTTGCTATTGCAGGAGTTCAAAGTCAAAACATTGCGTTTTGATGATCTCAGGGACATGTACAGAGATGATCCATATTTTAAAGAGGCGTATGAAGTGGTTGAGAATCTAATTCTCAGAGATAGAAGCCAATGGAAAAAATACATGATCCAGGAAGGATTACTTTTTAAAGGCAATCAGCTGTGTATTCCGAAATTCTCCATGAGGGAGAATTTGTTGAAGGAGAAACACATTGGAGGATTGGCCGGGCACTTTTCTCACGACAAGACGTTCACAAAGTTGAATGAGTCATATTTTTGGCCAGGAATGTGAGCAGACATCAAAAGGTTCGTGGACAGATGCAGAATTTTCCAGCATTCGAAGGGAAGGAGACAGAATGTAGGATTTTATCAACCATTGCCCATACCTGAGAAGCCGTGGGATGCAGTCAGCATGGAATTCATATTGGGGTTGCCAAGAACAAAAAGAGGGTTTGAATCAATCTTTTTGGTGGTGGATAGATTTTCCAAGATGGCACACTTCATTCTGTGTCAGAAAACCAGTGATGCAACTCACATTGCGAATCTGTTTTTCAAAGAAGTCATTCAACTTCATGGCTTGCCAAGGATCATAGTTTCGGATCAAGACACTAAGTTCATAGGACACTTTTGGAGGACCTTATGGAAGAAGCTAGGAACTAACTTATCGTTTAGTTTATCTTATCATCCTCAGATGGATGGACAAACAAAAGTGGTGAACAGAAGTCTGGGAGACTTGTTGAGAAGCCTGGTGACAGAACACCACAGCCAGTGGGACAACATATTACCAAAGGCAGAATTTTCTTATAACAACTCAGTTAACAGAAGCACAGGGAAGAGTCCATTTCAGATTGTCTATGGCATGCAACCGAGAGGAATTTCTGAGCTAAGAGATTCAGAACAGACTGTGACTAGGAGTGCTAGTGCAGAGGATTTCACAAAGGCGATGAAGGAAATTCACAGCCAGGTGAAGGAGCGATTACAAAGTTCAGGCTAGGAATATAAGCGCAAAGTAGATCAACATAGGAGACAACTTCAATTTGAGGTTGGTGATTTGATTCTGGCACATTTGAGAAAGGAAAGGTTCCCGAGAGGAACATATAATAAACTGAAGATGAAGAAAATTGGACCATGTAAGGTCTTGAAGAAATTTGGGGAAAATGCTCATGATATTTAATTACCCGATGGGATCGGAATCTATCCGATATTCAATATCTCAAATTTGTACCCATATAAAGCTAAGGAAACAGGGACAGAAAATGAACAGCCAGAGGTCCAGTGGACAAAATAGATGCCAGTTGCAGAAAATCCACAGATGGAGTGCATACTAGACAAAAGGGTCGGCAAGAAGACCAGGCGAAAGAAATACTTTGAATATTTGGTCAAGTGGAAGGGCCATCCAGTTGAAAATGCCAGCTGGGAGAATGAAGAAGAGATCCAGAGGTATGGACACACCATACATGAGCTCATAGATAGAAGCCCATGAAAATTTTCAAGTGAGGGAGTATGATGTAGGAGCATCTCAAGTGAGCCAGCGCATAGATAAAAGACAGTTGGAAAAGCGCCCAACACAAATTTGAAAATGTCTTGAAACATTAATGAAGTCATCAAGTGGAGGCACACTTGTAAAATGTAAATGGACCTTGAGTGATCCGCTCTCGTCCTTAGTAGGTAGAAGTCATTTATAATAGTAAATGCAAGTAGATAGAATTTAATGTGTAGATTAGACAGTTTTAGGAGCGGAGGGAAAATGGATATAGACACCCTCCTTGTGTATTGTAAGATAGATTATGCCAATTGAGAGAAGAGTAGTGAAGAACATTACCAAGAGAAGAGCATACAGAGTTGGAACAGAGGAACTGTGTTTGAAAAACACCCATGTACAAAGATTTGAATTAATAAAAGAAGACTTAATTCAGATTCAGGGCATTGTATCGTTTCTAGTATGGGTATGCTAAACGATATGTTCATGGTTTTACTCTTTCTTTCATGCAATTGATTTTAAGCTATGTATGAATGATTTCTTGTTGAATGTTTGAAATCTAAGAGAAAAGGGTAAAGGAATGAGTTTCAATTGTTTCCCTATTTGAGCAAGAGTTCCTACAAGAAGTGCAGTTGAATTGTCCGCAAGGAGTGCGTTGACAAAGGTTTCAGAGGTTTGTCTCTGAAAGCTCAGATAAGATAGCTTTTGTTCTCATTCCCTCAGAAGTGCAGCTAGGCACAGGAGCCATGCAAGGTGTGCACAGGCTAAGTAGAGTTTCAGGTTTGGTGACTTGAATGATTTGTTGAGAGACTGCTGTTGTAGGTGTGCGCAGAGTCAAGGAATTTCAACACTTGGAAGTGTTTGAAGGTCTGCCGCAAAGAGTGTGTGCAGGAGTCTTCTTCAAGATTCAGAGTTGGAGAAAGCTCAGAAGGGATAGAGTCTCCATAGTCATTGAAGGAAGCACAGGAAGTTTGGGTATTGGAACAGTGAGAAGGCGTTGCAATTTTGCGTCGCAGGAAGTTAAGTACCGTGGGAAAACCACTTGGTAAAAAGTTGCAGAAGTCCTTGTGAAGGAAAGAGACAGACGGTCGGAATTCTCTGTGGAGAATTCGCGAAGTCCTGTGAGCCATCAGATCTCACGGAGGAGCAGGGGAGTTACAATGAGTATTCCCAAAGGTTTAAGCTCAGGAGAGGCAGAACCATAGATTAAAGCCAACAGGGGCCGTTGGATTTACACGTGTATTTCTATTTCGTGGTTTCGTAGATTGAAGTCCCATAATCCTTGCAACAGGACTCGCGAAATCATAAAATGCGAAGTCCCAAAAGGACAAAAGGATTGTGTGGGCCATAGAAAATCAGCAGGGTGGAGAGGTGGTGCACTATCAACATGGAAGTCAAATTTCGTTGACCTTTTCGAGGTTTCGTGGGGTGAATACCCGAAATCTTTGCATCAGGATTCGTGAAATCGCGAAGTCCGAAGTCTCGATGGAATGAAGGGTTGTTGAAAGGTCATCCTTGCAAGTGCATCGGATTTTCGGTAAATCAGGTTTTGAGAGTCGAGGGGATGAGTTGCTTGACATCACAACTCCCGAAACCGTGATAAGGAGAAAGGCGATATAGAGAGAGAAAGGGCCAAGCATCATAACTTCAGGTTTCAGAGATTGAGAGACAAGGTGCTTGACCACCGGGTTCACAAAATCGTGAAGTTTGATCTCCCGAAGTATAAAGGGGGGAAATTCTCGAAGTTATTTGTGGGTGTAGATTTCAAGAAAGGGAAATAGAAGAGCCAATAGTTGAGAGATCTTCGGGCCAGTGGAAGAGGAAAGATTCTGTGTGCGTGGACTTCTAACCTGCGGGTTGGGAGGCGTGCATGCATCAGCTGACAAGGCTTCTAGGGTTATTAGCCAACTCATTAGGGTTTCTCTTTCTTTCCAGAGTCTTCTATTCTCGTCAGGTTCACATGTAGAGGTAAATACCTCCCGCAACTACCATAATATTAACACACCCTCCTAGCTAGAGAGGTATTTACAGGTAATGGACTTGAGCACAAAATATACCATTTACTCGGTAGCATCAATATAATCATCTAGACTATTTCATGACTAGATAATGAGCATCACCATCATCATCAGCTGCATCATCTCTTGAAACCATACTTCATCTGAGTAGTTAGATATGATGTTGGATAAGTCACTCTCACCATAGAGTGATACAAGAGGAGTAAAGGCTCTGAATTGTTTTTCGTCTGGAAAATCTATGTTCATCATTCATCTGAATGATCATTATCTCCAATAAAATACTAATAGTCTTCAAGTCAATTAGAACAAGGATAGAACACACCTGTGTCTATTCATAGTAGTACATAACTACAATCCACTGGTTCACTACCACATCAAGTAATACATAAGTACTTGATCAACAACGTATGGTTGCGAATGGTGAAACATATTCACCACAGTAGTCCTCATCTACTGTCATATAGTCTTCATAACAAACATCTGAGAACATCCTGCATCGAAACAATGTTATGATAAAAACTGTATCATCTGGGCCAATCTTTCACTCATGTCTGTGAGATCTGAAAGAATGTCTGCCACCACAATATAGAATATCAACAATGGGCTATCTGCCCCATTATTCTCAACCAAGGAAGAAGGATTGTTTCTAATTTCTGAACCTGGACCATTTCCCACCCCGGGCCATTCTTCCGACACTAAACAAAGTGTAACCTGGAGAGAATGAGTTTGCCCTCGAGAAATGTTTGGACCATTCCTTACCCTGGGCCATTCCTTCGACACTAAATAAGGTGTAACGTGGAGGGAATGAGTCTGCCCTAAGGAATGACTGTCCTAGACTATTCCCCACCTTGGGCCATTCTTCCGACACTGAACAAAGTGTAACCTGGAGAGAATGAGTCTGCCCTCGAGGAATAACTGTCCGGACCATTCCCCACCCTAGGCCATTCCTCCAACACTAAAGTGTAACTTGGAGATAATGTATAACCCTCGAGGAATGTTTGTCCTACATCAACCTCCAAAATGGACGATTCTTTGAAACTGCTCACAACTGTGAACCTCGAAAGAATGACTGCCCGACGAGGTGGACCATTCTACTTGACCACTACTTAGAGTGACTGCCAAGAAAAATGATTGTCCTAGACCACTCCCCATAATGGGAAGTCGTAGTCTATGATACATCAACAATCAGTCTTCCTCCCATGTTAACTACAATGGGAGGTCACTATTCGTCAGAAATCTCAATCCACTTTCCGAACAGGAAAGCATCTGTCCAATCTGGACTATTTTTCAATTACAAAGATAAATAATATTTTCAATGCTCCCTCCTAACTGGAGAGTTATTTCAATTACAAAAATAAATGTTTGCGTAGCTTCTTCTAGTTTGGAGAGTCTTCCCTTCCAGCTAAGAGAGTTATTTCCATGAGCTCTAGCTTGAGTATGCAAGTTCTTTCATCTTGAATAGAGGCTTTACCAAAATGTATGCTTATCTGCTCATCTGTGAAGATATGTATTGGAGAAATCATTTTCTTCTTTCTAGACTTCATCATGGATAATGTAATGCTTGTACTTTAGTATGGAATACTGTGAAGGCTTCATGTAGATATGAACAATAGAGTATATCATAGTTGGAGAACTGGAACATATCCATGTGGTACTTCTTCTGTCATCATGAGATAAGACCTTTTGAGTAGTCATCTTGATGTTATAGGAAATATTCACCATGCTTCTTCTGTGCACTGGAGGTTCTCCACCAAGTTGTCTTCTTCTTATCTGTATACAGGAGTCTCTTTCTAGTATGTCTCAAAGTCTTGATATTTCTCTGCATGCGCTCTTTACTCAATTTCTTCTTGAGAACATTCTTTGCATTTATCTGATGTAGAATTCCAACTCATGGATGTTGCAAATGATATAATGACTCATGCAGTGATATGTCTAGTGTACTATAACAATTAATCGTCATAGTCTTCTCCCTCCATCTGGGAGAGCCTCTAGTTCTAGATCTTGCAATGCTTTCATTCATAGGTTTTCCATAGACTGTTCTTCATCACGACTTTCAGTTCTTCTGCTTGATTTCTTTTAGTGAGTTCATATTAGGCTGGTAATCTTGTGATTCTTGATACAATGACTGGTTGTTCTGATTCTTCTTTCTTGGAATCTTCATGTTCTTCTTCATGTTTTTATTTAGCTCTTGGGTCCATGGAGTTTCTTATAGATTCCATTCCCTAGAGATTCCACTTCTTACCTTCATCATCAGTTCACGGATCTGGATGGAGAACCAGGAATACTTTAAGGCTACTCTTCAAAAAAGTCTTCTTCTGTGGTTGAGCTAAACACGTACTGTCTTTCATGACTGCTACCATGGATATATATACATTTCATCATCTTCAATGGATCATAGGATTAGCTCCCTCCTAATCCTTGCTTCATGTATAAGTGCATATAATCTACTCCCTTCGTCTGACTAAGTTCATGCTTCCGTCTCCATCCTTATTGTCTTCTACAATATATATAATTGGCTTTCTTGTCTAACAGAATCCACGCTTCTGCCTTGTTGTCTTCTATAGAATGTCATGAGTCTTTTTCCAGTTTCCTTTCGATTGTTGACTTCTTTCTGTCTTTGATTTTTCCAAGTCTCTTCAAGATTGATTCTGATTTCGGTCTTATCTTGTAATTTCTTTCACATGATTTGTATTTCATCCTTATCTTTTTGTTCTTCCATAGTTCTTCTTGGAACAAGATATGTACAAAGACAATGTAAGCAAGATATGTATAGAAAATAAGAAGAGTGTTGTTACCTTTTAGTAGAAGAAGTCTCTTCCATCCTGCTTAGTCTTCGTTGTAGGTTCCTTTTCTTTGGCAATCGATGCTTCATGTTTCTCCTTACTTTTCTTTAGCTTGGGACACTGATTTCTGTAGTGACCGTACTTTTGACAGTTGAAGCACTGTATTTCTGAAATGTCTTTTCTTTGTTTTGGCTTCCTTCTTGAATCAAAATTTCTTTTGTATCTGAAGTTCTTGAATCTTGTTGTGAAGGCTTGATCATCGTACTTCTTTTGAGGTTTCTCTTTTTCATTGATCATTGATTCTTCTTGAGCACAACAAGTCCAAAGTTCTTCAAATGTTAGGTACTCCTTCCTTGTGTTCATGCTTGCGGAAAATGCATCCCATGTCTTAAGAAGACCATTGAGTAATATGTTCACCAATTTCTTTTCTGAAGTGATCTCTTCAATAGCTTGTAGTTGATCTCTTAGCTGGGAGATCCTTACAAAGTATGATGTTATGTTGTCATCATCATTCATCTTCATGTCATGGAGCTCATTCTTCAGACTCATAACTTGTCCAATGTTTCTAACTGAGAAGAGATTTGTTAGGGCATCATACATCTTCTTCGATGAGTCAAGATGGGAGATGTAGGGTATCAAGTGGTCTTTTATGGAATCCACTATGATACTCATGGCATTGATTTCAACATCTTTGAACTTTTCCATAGTTGCAATGTTATGTGGTTCCTTCTCTTCTCCTTCTGTAAACTTTGGCTTCACAATCTTTCCTTTCACAATATCCAGCACTTTATTCTTAACAAGGAGGAGGTCAATCCTTGTCTTCCATGCTCTGAAGTTATAGGCTCCATCTATCTTGTTCTCAGACTTCATAGAGTTCATCATGGCTTGCTTGACTTGGTCAAACCCTAGATTTGACCTGAAATCCAAACTTCACGTCTTGGCCTTCTGAGTGTACCAGGAGATGCGCTGGGCTAGGGCACACTGATCTATCCAGAGTTTAGGTAAATCTCATCACTTAAGGTGCCTTGAAAAGAGGTTTAGGGTTTCTACAACTACTTCTGCTGGTAACCCTAGCTGCAGTTCTTTTGGAAACTGCTCCTGCTAGTAACCCTAGCGGTAGTTCCTCAACGAGCTCAATGTCTAGCGGATATGTTTCCTTCCAACATTTTAGGCTGACTGAAGGGGTGTGGGCCCATAACCTGTTGGAATATAGAATATGGTGTGCTCGTTTTACCATTGACGGTACCTTCGTCACCCAACCATAGGTCGAAGCCTCTCTCCGAGCACCTTAACCTTGACTGAGAATTCATCTGGAAGAAAACCCTAGGCTAGATAGCCAAACAAAGAGTAGCGCATCAATCCCCAAGGATAGGACATCACAAAAAGTTGATCAGATGTTACAAACTATAGCCAAGAGATATGCAAGACAAAACTGAGATCTTGTTGTTGTTGTAGCTGCACCAGCTCTTCCTCCAAAGCTGCGCAGAAGACTGCAACTGCAGTGCACACCAAACTGCAGAACTGCAATTCTGAGATGTGACAAATGAGAACTGGTGCCCTGTATTTATAGTAATCCTGTTAGTTTGTTGGGGCCGACTTCTCCTTCTGGGTATGTGTTTGTTTAGTATATTATTATTAATTCTAGTCGACTTCTTCTCTTGGAGGCTAATAACCTAATATAAATTATCTTCTTGAGCCAACAAGGCTTCTAGGGTTATTAGCCAACTCATTAGGGTTTCTCTTTCTTTCTGGAGTCTTCTATTCTCGTCAGGTTCACATGTAGAGGTAAATACCTCCCGTAGATACCATAATATTAACACCCAACAAAATATTTGTCATCGCAATTATAACAAAGGCCTTTGAGTTGGAATTCAACCATTTCTGCCCTGGTCAATTTTTGGATATTTAGTGGAGTGGAAGGAGGAGTGGGATTGACTGGTTTAGGGTGAGGAATAAAGGAAGGTTTTCGGGTTTGAGAAGAGAAAAATTGTTGTGCTTCCTTATCTCTTTTATTATATTCCACCCAAATCTAAGGCCAAGCCATGAGGGCATGGGCATGAATATCATCCTTGAGGCCAATGATAAAACATTCTCGAAAAAAAGCATCAGACATGCCCTCTGTACGAAAATCCAATCACTCAAAACCATCTATAAAGTCTTCCACTATGCCAGATTGTTTCAACTTTGTCAAATGGCCTAAATGGTTGGTGTCAGTGTCAAAGTGTTCATAAATATCTGCCACAAATTGTGTCCAAGACACATACCCCTGGTGGGCATTTTTTCTACATTTCCACCATTGCCAACGGTCTTGATCTAGATGGAGAGAACCATACCAGAGTTTGGCCAATTCATTTGTAATTCCATACAAAGAAAAATAATGTTCCATTTGAGTTACCCATCCAATGGGATCTGAGCCATCAAATTTGTTCACATCCACACGTGAAAGGTGTAGGTCACGCTGAAAGTGATGGGGCTGAAAAGTCTAGTAATTGGAGGAAGTTTCACCTTCAGAATGGAAAGGTGTGTCATAGGAGGGAAAATTTGGAGGGATATTCAACTTGGCACAAACCATTGTAGTGAAGGATGAAAGTTGGTTAGCGAGGTCCTGTTTGAAGGTTTCCATTTTGGTGTCTATGGAGGAATGCATGTTTGTATTGATGGTGGAAAAATTGGCATTGAGTTGCCTCACTTCCTATTGGGTCTCTGTGAAATTAGAGGACAAGGAATTGAAGCAAGATTCCAAGTCTTGGCTACGGGTGTGGGCCATGATGAAGAAGGAAAACAAAAAGGGACAGGTAGGACCACAAAGAAAATGAGTTATGGGTGAAGTGTATCATGACGATCAGGGAGACGAGGGGAATCCAATGGGGTAAGGCCCAAATAAGGGTGTTGGAAGGGGGTCGGGTCCACGAGAAAAAGAAAAATTGCTGAAAAATGATAGGCATGATTGTGATAAGGGCAAAGAGAAGAATCCAATTGTATAGGGATCAAATGTTGGTGCCAATAGGATCCAATTTTTTTTTCTCCTCTGGAGTTATACTCCGATCTGAAGAATATTGTAGTGTTGAAATTCCCAAATTCTTAACAGGAAGAAATGTGTAGTAATTTCGCAACTCGAATGTAGGAGGCACAGTTGCGCGGTAATAGATCTTGTATGTTCTATTTTTGTTTCCATCCCAAGGGTTAGGGTATGCAGGATGTCTACAGAGAAGGGTTTTCCATGTGCTATAGCTCTCTGATATACATGCAGGGTCCAACAATAGTACTCTGCCCAATCTCTCAGCGCACCAACTAAGGAGGATAGATTGTGCCCTTAGTCGTACTACCCAAATACTGATGTACTAGAGAGTATCTTCCCGAGTGTTGTTCTCGGTGGTACTATTGCAGTCATGCGGCCGATCAATTTATCTATGGAGGGCTTCAAGAGATCTAGGTCGATCTGTATACAGGTTTTGTCTGATGCGCTACCACTCGAAGGGGTGACAACAGGGGTTACAAGGGTGGCCAACAGATGTGATCTTAAATACCACTTGTATTTCCTACATGTAGGACTCCCCGACCGCGGGTTGTTGCATGTAATGACAGATCTTTGTATCTTTAAGATGTTGAAATATGTCTCTACCTTGAAAAAAATTTAACCCACAATTTTTTGCCAAGGAAAGTGCTCTGATACCACTTGTAGTATTCTAGATATAAAATAGTATGCAAAACATAAATATTTTAGCTAGAAATTGTAGAACGACAATGATATAACTAGAACAATACCAGAATAATACCAAAATAACACCAGAAAGAGAAGTTTGATTAATGATAGCAATGTTCACTTGCCTCTTCAAGGGGGAAACCTCCAGCAGAGCAGAGCTCTATTAGAATAATATCCAAGACAAAACTTCTCATACCCTCTACTCCTATTTATACTAAATCTGTCTATCCAAAAGAACAATCTAGAGGAAGATCCTTCTAGAAGCGAAAGCTTCTATTAGGTCTTCTTACATTTGACTTATTCTTCCTTATTACATGGAAATATATTATTGTAATTATCTGAGGGATTAGGGAGGTTAGGTCCCTAACAAGAAGGAATATCCCTTGTAATAAAATTTCCCTCTAACACAAACAATATTAAACTAGTGATGTTTTTAATCTGTGAATGTATTTCTCCTACGAATTCATTGTTTTCCAAGTTTATGAAGTCCATTTTTGTAGATATGTGACCCGTAGAAAGGGAAATGTCCCATGAGATGATTATGACCTTGCCAACTACAGTGACAATTTTAAGAAGCCCCAATAGATTTAGATGTATATTAAATAGGTAAATCCTCATTATACATAGGAAAATTTGAAAGCTATTTTATCATTAATATATATATATATATATATATATATATATAAGATTTTGGAATTATAAATCTTGTAAAGTCTTAAGAATCTTTCACTAAATTATAAAATCTTGTAAAGTCTTGGCAAATATTTCACTAAATTATTAAACGTTGTGGAGTCTTGGTGAATCTTTCACTAGATTATAAAACATT
>ML789416.1:198913-234545 GCA_009831015.1 Picea engelmannii
AACCTCCAGGTGCCATACGTATGCCCCTTCCGCAGGCACGGGTAAGTCGGGGGGATTTGAACTTGAAACATCATCGTACATAACATGCTATATCACAACACCTTGCCAATTGAGCTGCCCCCCGGGGGCTAAAGCAACAAATGGATTTAACCCTCAAGAGACTGAAGAAATAAAAAAGGAGGTACAAGAGCTATTAAACAAAGGTTTGGTGAAAGAAAGTCTGAGTCCATGTTTTGTACCAACAGTGCTTAGCCCAAAGAAGGATGGTGGATGGCGCATGTGCACCGATTCTAGAGAAATTAACAAAATTACTATCATGTACAGATTTCTATTACCTAGAATAGATGATTTGATGGATTGCTTAAGTGGAGAAAAGTACTTTTCTAAAATTGATTTAAAAAGTGGATACCATCAGATTAGAATAAGAGAAGGGGATGAATGGAATATTGCTTTTAATACTAATAGTGGACAATATGAATGGTTGGTGGTCCCTTTTGGGCTCACAAATGCTCCTAGTACATTTATGAGATTGATGAATGAGGTGTTAAAGGAGTACATTGGGAAATTTGTGATTGTCTATCTAGATGACATTCTTCTCTACAGCCAGACAGAGGAGGAACAATTAGGACATATTAAAATGGTTTTAAGAGCCATGCAGAAGGAAAGACTATTGATAAATTTGAAGAAGTGCAGCTTCATGAAAAGAGAGTTGATATATTTGGGGTTTGTTGTATCTAAAGAAGGTTTGAAGATGGACCCAAAAAAGGTTCAAGTAATTGTGAATTGGCCAACCCCAAGAAACACATTTGAGTTAAGAAGCTTCCATGGACTTGCAAGATTTTACAGAAACTTCATTAGAGGATTCAGCCAGATATGTGCCCCTATTATAGAAATTATTAAATAGAGTAAGAAACCATTCAAGTGGACTAAGGTCGTTGATAGAAGTTTTAAATTGTTGAAGAAAAATATTATTGAAAAGCCTATATTAGTTTTTCCAAGATATGATATGTCCTTTCAAGTTGAGAATGATGCAATTGGGACTGCAATAGGAGTTGTATTGAGTCAGGAGCAAAGGCCGGTTGCATATTTTAGTGAAAAATTAAATGAAGCAAAAAAAAAATACTCCTCTTATGACAAAATTGTTTATGCAATTGTCCAAGAACTTAAGAAGTGGAGGAATTACCACATGCCCAATGAGTTTGTCCTGTACATTGACAATCATGCATTACCATTTATAAGTAGTCAACCAAAGTTGAACCAAATACATGCCAAGTGGGTTGAATTTCTGCAGAACTTTACCTTTGTGATTAAACACACAAGTGGTAAAAAAAAAATTGTTGATGGATTGAGTAGAATTAATTTTATTTTAAAAGAACTTCAAGTCAACACTTTAGGTTTTGATGGTATAAAGGAAATGTTTAAGGATGATATAGATTTCAAGGATTCCTATGCATCTTGTGAAAACCCAGTTACCAGCAATAGAAACTAGTGGTTAGACTATATGCTACAAGAAGGGTTGTTGTTCAAAAACAATAAGCTATGCATACCAAAGTGTTCAATGAGGGAGAATCCGATTAAATAAAATCACAATGGAGGTCTGTCGGGATACTTTGGTTGAGAAAATACTTTTTCATAGGTTAATGTTTTTTATTATTGGCCAAGTATGCAAAATCAGGTAAAGAATTTTGTGGAAAAGTGCATAATTTGTCAACATAAAAAGGGAAGGAGTCAGAACACAAGACTATATCAACCACTACCTATTCCAGGCAGACCATGGGATTCAATCAGGATGGATTTTGTACTTGGATTTCCAAAGAAACAAAGGGGAAATGATTCTATCTATGTTGTGGTGGATAGATTTTAAAAAATGGCTCATTTTGTTGCTTGTAGGAAAACTAGTGATGCCACTAATATTGCCTATCTATTTTTTTCAGAAATAATAAGATTGCATGGTTTACCCATAAGCATTGTTTCAGATCATGATACAAAATTTGTAGGTAATTTTTGGAGAACCTTGTGGAAGAAACTGGGTACCAATCTCAGTTTTATATCCACAGACTGATGGGATGGGAAAACAAAGGTAGTGAATAGAATCTTGAGGAATATTTCAAGGAGTCTTGTATGTGAAAATCCTAAAAAGTGGGATCAAATGCTTGCTCAGGGTGAATTTTCATATAATGACTCACCAAATAAGAGTACATGAATCATGGAATCCTATTCTATTTCTATACAGAAACGTCCACTTCTACAACGAGATCTGACTGTCCAACAAATCTAAGAAGATTTATGCCATTCATCGGGTATTACCCTCAGAGTGCACTCCAATATTCCAAGATGAGAGCATTGAAGAAAAGAATCGAAGAATATTCCCCTTTCGATTTATGTGCAAAGGAGAAGTCCAAAAAATGTTTTGACGTGTAAAATCAGAGTGATCTGAGATCAACCATAGCCATCCATCATATATCACCGAGAAGCGATCTACACCGTGCGTCGGAACAGTTCATTCGAAGTTGGGTTCAAACGCTTGAAAAAAAGGGGTATCAAGGAATATTCCCTCGTATCATTAGTCTACATGCAATATATATGGATCGTCCTTTCAATGACGATCAACAACCATGACTGGAATTTTTTCAGCGCCCGAAAGAGACTATTCAGAGCCTGAAAGAGATTGTTCAAAGTATTACTATGACCACCCTGAATGAATAACTGAAGGTTTTAATCTGTCTGTCTGACCAAAAGGTAGATTGGCTACAACTGTGGCATTCAAGATAGAGAAACTTATCGTGGTTTAAGCTAATGAAGTTTTGTGAAGACGTTACCCGTAGTTCCATTCAAGGATTATTTTAGGGGCTAAATTTTTTTCATGGGATAATTTTCCATGGTTTTTCCCAAAAAGAGATTCGCTATTCTAAAAATGATTCGCCTAAATTCTATAGGATAAAATTATTTTACCTTAAAAATTGCCAAAAATTTATACAAACTATATAAAATTCATAGCAATTTGAACATTTTTATAAAAATATCGCCAAACATTTTATAGTTGGCATATGAAGGATTAGTAAGATTCGCCAAGGTTTCTACATTTTTAAATAAATTTCCATCCTTAAAATCATCCCTGGTTCCATTGGTTGGTTGCGTGGAAGATAAAGGAGTTTAGTGCTCAATTGGATCTGCAGAATTTTGCAAAAGAACGTCACTATGTGAGAGAATGAACATAGAGATTCAATCCTAGGCAGAAAAAGGAAAATTAACCAACAAAGATATGTGTTGTGACTCTGTTATGTGGGTTCTAATAGCTGTAAGGCCATCAGGTAAATTATTAAGAGAATGTTAGTAGAAAAAATCACCAAGTTATAAGGCCAAATACCATTAAGGGTTGACCCTTCATGTGACATAATCAAGTAATCATGTCATATTGCTACATGGTGCAAGGGTGGGAATATGAAAATGAGTGAATAATTCCTCCTAATCATTTTTTAGGTTTTTTTTCAATCCACCAGGCTTTTTTTTAAGTGAACCATGTCTCCTAATAATTTTTAAACTTATTAGATAACCACATTCTCAATGTAACTTGGGAGATCACACTAGCCACTTACCAAATTTCAAAAATAAATGTCCAAATAAGAAATCATTTGGATGGGAACCAAAAACAACGAAATAAACATTGACACCAAAAATAACAATAGTCACATAAACCTGGTGAGAAAGTGGAAACCCACAAGCTATCATCTTCACATTGGATGTTTTGGAGCAAGGAAACATCAAGTACACCTGTCAAATAGGGAAACACATATGTATTATTAATATGATGGTTTTGAACATGCATATTTTACTAATATCACAGCTAGAAGGCCTACGTTTGATAATGCAATATTTAGTAAGACATGATTGGTTATTTTCATTTCAGTATTCGACAAATAACTATTTCAGGTTCCAGCCAATAGTTGTTCAGAAAAAGATAAGATTACATGGATGAAATGATGTTTTAACATAATTTCAAAATCCCTAAGAGGAAAACACCCTAACCCTATAAGTTGAGGTGGTGAAAGGAACACAGACCTCAAGGAGCCTAGTTGGTACATCAACTTTTGGGGGGGCATAAATTTTGCATACGAACTCTCTTTTGGGCATTCTTTGGATAATTAGAAAGCTTATTTTAATCTCTACAAGTTTGTTCTCCCATGATAACTTAGGTTCCATGGCCTTCAAAATCATAAAAAATGCATGGTATGGGAAAAAAACATGTCGGATGCTCAAGACCTATAAAATTGGCAAGATTTAGGACCATTTATCAAATAGTCACAAACTCAGATATCCACCTAGATCAATGTTTTTCTACATAGTCTCAATGAATGGGTTCATCTATGAACCATATTTAGCAATGATTTTCTTCCCTTAGATAGATTTTACATTAGCAACATTATTAGGCTTCCTCCAATTGTTCTTAGCTTATGCTAACTTAGCCTTTCAACATACATGTTCAAGAGTGTAGATGTCAAACATTTCAAGCTCTTTCTAAATTGGTGTAATCAATTCACCAATGAATGTAATGAATAATTTTGCTTCTTCATCCCTCACTCTAAGACGAATGACATAGTGGTTAAAATCTTGGATGTAGGCATATACCATATGGTAGACTTCTATCATAGATATTTCCAGAATTTTTGTTGCGCTTTCCACTAATTAATATGATATCATTTGTCGGTGATTGAGACTTTGAGCTCATACTCGAGGAGGGATTATGCAACACCAAGACTCTTTTTGTAGTCACATTAATTCTCCCACTAAAGAAAATATTTTTAATACATATGCAACATTGCAAAGGAAACACAATGTTTATCTATAGATTGTTATATTTCATAGAGGGAATCTCACTAATTAAACCAATCATCAAGTGATAAGGCATTCATTTGATCTTCATAAGGCACCCTTTCTCAATCCTCCTCCTAAAGAGTTTCCTTCAATGGTAACATGCAAATTTGTCATAAATATCATTAAAGTCTACAACAAATGGACCATGTCAACTAATTGACCCTCATGGAACTTGAATGTTGTATTAAAGAAAAAAAATTTGGCCTTGAATAACTCAATTCACTCACTTTATTTTTCATTTTTCATCTCAAAGAAAACTTGACCATACATTTTGTAATAAAACAATAAGAGTCAATAAGTAGTTGTGAACAGGGATTAAAATTGAGCCTTTCACAACCCATCAAAAGGATCACAGCTTGTCCCAAAAGTGCGATGAAAAATATGGTTGTCCAAATAAAATCTCATTTTTATTTTTACCTATTTTCGAAGATGTGTATGTTGGAATACTGAGAAGGCGGTGAATCAGTATGAGCACTTTATATCACTTTTATCCACAATATATATTCTTTCACTTTATCAACAATGTTTAACAGTTTATCATCAATGTATCATATGTGATTGCATTCATTATATATATGATCAACATGTAATCATAAGAAACATCACATCAAAATCACATCAAGAACACAATACACCAGTATTTACATGGAAACCCAAATGGAGAAAACCATGAAATGCTTTATTATATATATCAAGAATTCATTCATAGGAAGCACCAACTTCCCAATTCTCCAGCTGCAATTGGAAGGGGGATCCAATCCTCTATTTACAGGATCCAACCTTAAGGAAGCTACAACTCCTTGAATTCTCTGGCTACAACCAAAAGGAAGCTACAACCCCCTGGGTTCTCTGGCTACAACCACCTAGCTCTCAAGATCCAACTCCCTAAATCTCTGGCTATGTAGTATTCCAAATATAAAATAATATGCAGAACATAAATAATTAGCTATAAATGGCATAGAAACAATGATATAACCATAACAATACCATAATAATACCAGAATAACACCGGAAAGATCACTTTGATTACTGAGAGAAATGTTCACTTGCCTCTTCGAGGGGGAAATCTCTAGCAGAGCAAATCTCTATTACAATAATATCCAAGACAAAACTTCTCATACCCTCTATTCTTATTTATACTAAATCTATCTATCCAAAAGAACAATCTAGAGGAATATCCTTCTAGAAGTGGAAGTTTCTATTAGGTCTTCTTACATTTGACTTATTCCTCTTTATTGCTAGGCCTTATTAATATTGACCTTTATTACATGGAAATCTATTACTCTACCCACCTGAGGGGTTAGGTAGGTTAGGTCCCTAACATTCCCTCCCCCTTAAAAGCAGCCTTGTCCTCAAGGCTTGAGATGAGTAAATTGCTGCAGAATGTTAGCGGCCTCCCAGGTGGTATCTGCGGGAGTAGTATCTTTCCACTGGACTAACACTTCCTTGATGGTATGATAATGAAGATGATGCTCTTGCTGGTCTAAAATTGCTCACGGCTGCAACCAGATGGATCCTTCTTCATCCAACTCGGGAAGGTTGGTTTGAGTTTGGCACTTAGTTCCAATCACCTTTTTTAAGCAGGATACATGAAAAATAGGATGGAGCTTAGAATGACTGGGCAAAGCTAACTGATAGGCCACCTATCCAATGTGCTTGAGAACTTTATAAGGACCATAAAATTTGGGTGCCAGTTTCTGACAATGTTCGGCCTTGAGTGAAGTTTGCTTATAAGGTTGCAGTCGAAGAAATACCTAGTCTCCTTCAGCAAATTGATGTTTTGAAAGACCTTGATTTACATGTTACTTCATGGGATTATGAGCCATGAACAAATTATATTTGAGGGTACGTAGAATAGCCTCATGGACTGTAAGTGTTTGTTCAGCTACCTAGACCTTCAATACACCTGGCATGAGGAGAGAACGGAAGGTGGCTTTTGGCCATAGACTGCTTCAAAAGGAGTCATGCGAGTAGTTGTATGGTAAGAAGTGTTGTACCACCATTCAGCTAATGGTAACCGTTGAGCCCATTTCTTTTTCCTTTTAGAGGAAAAACACCTCAAATAAGTCTCCAAACACTTGTTGATGACTTCAGTTTGACCATCAGTCTGGGGATGATATGCGGTGCTGAGATGCAACTGGGTGCCCTATATTCTGAACAGTTCTTGCCAAAAATTGCTGGTGAAAGTGGGATCTCGATCAGAAACAATAGAATGAGGCATGCCATGAATCTTGAAGATATGATCCATGAAAATTTGAGCCACAGTGGATGTGGTAAATGGGTGTTAAAGAGCACAAAAATGAGCATACTTGGAAAGACGATCCACGACCACCATGATGACTGACTTATTTCCTGATTTAGGTAATCCCACAATAAAATCCATAGATATGTACCTCCAAATAGTGGGTGGAATCAGAAGCGGTTGGAGTATGTCAGGGGGTTTGATGGTTTCTCCTTTGTTGCATCGACAAACATCACATTCAACTACAAAAGTGTGAACATCCTTTTTCATACCATCCCAGAAAAAAGAACGTTTGACTCGGTCATAGGCTTTGGTAAACCATGAATTCCCAGCGATGGGAGTTGCATGAAGCTCAGAAAGCACCATGGATTTAAGTTGTGACTGTTTACTTAAATAAAAATGACCTTTGTAGCGAAGCTCATCATTGTGCCAAGAGTACCCTAGGGAAACCAGAGAGTTGTCTTGCAATTGTAGGATCGGATGCGATATTTTAGGATCATGTAGCCATTCTTGGTGCACACCTTGGAGCCAATCTAGTACAATGAAGGAGAGGGAGAAAAGGGACCCTTCATCTTCATATTTCCAATAAAGAGCATCAACAACCATATTTTCTTTGTCTTTCTTGTAAATGATCTCATAATCATAACCAGAGTTATTAGTTACTCATTTTTGTTTCTCTGGGGAGGAAGGTCATTGCTCCAGAAAATACTTGAGGCTTTGATGATTATTCTTAATTTGGAAGCGTTTCCCCAGGAGATAAGAGCGCCAAAGATCTACTACATGTAGAATAGAAAAAATTTCCTTTTCATAGATTGATTGGCCCAAATGGCGTTCTCACAATTGTTTGTTGGTAAAGGCCAAGGGTCTGCCTTCTTGCATAAGGACTGCTCCAATTCCTTTTCCCAAGGCATCACATTCCAAGACAAATGTCTTTGTGAAATCAGGAAGGGGCAAGACTAGAGTAGTACACATAGTTGCCTTCAAAGCTTGAAAAGTCTGATCCACTGCTAGAGTCCAAGTGAAAGAATTGTTTTTAAGAAGAGCAGGGAGAGGGGCCACAATCTTGCCATAATTTAGAACAAACTTGCGATAATAACTTGTTAAACCCAAAAAACCATGCAATCCTTTGATAGTCTTGGGGCGAGGCCAATCCTGCATTGCTTCAATCTTTTTAGGATCCACCCAGACACCAGCCTTGCCAAAAATATGACCCAAGTACTCTACTTCTAAGGTGCCAAAGGAACATTTAGATAATTTGAGGAAAAGTTGGTGTTGAGATAGTAGATGGAGAATTTGATCCACATGGGAAAGATGGGATTGCCAAGTTTTTCTATATATGAGAATATCATCAAAGAAAACTAAGACAAAATGATGGAGAAAAGGACAAAAGACATGATTCATGAGGCTTTGGAAGGTTGAGGGGGCATTACACAGGCCAGAGGGCATGACCAAAAACTCATAGTGACCCTCACGAGTGCGACGGGAAGTCTTGTGTATGTCATCTTCTTACATATGTATCTGGTGGTAGCTAGAACGCAGATCAAGTTTAGTGAAGTACTGAGAACCACTCAGCTCATCCAATAGATCATAAATGACAGGAATGGGAAACTTTTCCTTGATGGTGAGTTTATTGAGGGAATGAAATTCAGGACACATGTGCAAAGTACCTTCTTTATTAAGTAATGACCACAAGGGAAGAATAAGGGCTGATACTGGGACGAATAACACCCACTTGGAGAAATTCTTGTACTATTTTCTCAATTTCATTTTTTTCGGAAAAGGGATGATGTTGTTGGGAAAAACACCCTACGGACTAGCAAACTAGGTTCAGACTTGCATGCAGATTTTGACCGAAAAGAAACTACTTTTTTACCTACAACCCAAGATTTAAACCCCTCTTTCATAGTAAATGCATGGAAAAGGACCACTAACCTTATTACCAATGTTCGATGTAGACCTTCCATTGCTCTTCGATTACTTGTTTGCACTGCTCCTTCCATAGATAACCTACACTCAAGACAAACAACAACTATGCATGCATGCTACTTCTATACTCAAGGGTTAGAAATCAAGCATAAATTAATCAAACCATAGACAATTCATGCATTGGGATGGGAAAATTATTCTTTTTATTACTGAAAGTGAATCAACTTACAACAAAGCTGAGACTGGCCACTGCTCCTTGAACTTGATCCTAGGCTCCTCTTCTTCTGTCCTTCAACTACTTTGCGTTAAATCTCCTTTGGCATGAGAAAAGGCTAAAGGGTTGGGACAAGGATTACGTAAATGGGCAGAGTTTCTTCGCTATATTTTTCCCTCCCTCAAAATGGTACCCCTACCCCTTCTTTTATAGGCTAGAAGGAGCTAGGGTTTTGGATGAACCCTCGGTCATGCATGGCCGAGAGTTTCAGTTAACTGACCCATAGCTTTTTGTTTCATCGAAAAATTTCCTTTTTTCGTGCTTTGTTAGGTACACACCGGTTGTAGTGAGTCAGCCAGCATGCACATACATGCAGTAATGGGTTAGGGCGCGTGGGCCTTGACACAAGAGGATTTTCAAAGAGTTGTTCAGCAGAGTTTTGGGAAAGAAGGGATATGAGTTGGCATGATGCCAGGTAAGCATGTGTGGTGAAATTTAGGGTTATAAAAGATGCCCCCTAATGTGTGAGGTCAAAAGAGCATCTGATGGCCGAAATACATTACCAATCTTTACTGATTTGCTGAACGATTGAGCTCAAGGATCAGGAACCAGGAGGTGTCGTCTGCAAAATAACAAATGTCTCACCGAGGCGGGCATACCCATGCTCGGGATAAAATAGAACCATGGCTACTAATCAAATACACTATATATCCATGTCAAATAACTATAAAGAGTAGCCGTGAATAATACACAGCAGAGCTACATCTCGAAATTAGAAAGATATACATATAGAGTATCCATATTCCAGAAGTTGATTCGGCCTGATGGCTGGACTTCAGAGCTCGAGAAACAACCTCAAAATCTTCTTAAACTCGGGTAGGAGTGTAATAAGAGTGTATGACTACACTACCCAAAGGTCTTCGACGGCTCGTCGGTTATGTACTTGATAATTTTTATGATCGGACTGAAGGCTTTAGTGATTTCGAACAAGGACTTGATTGGACGTTCAGGATGGTCGGGTATGCAGAAAAGAGACATATTGCAAAGGGGTCGACTCAGGCTTAGTGACAAACTTCCCTTGGATAATAGCACGACAAATGATAAGACTCAGGCAGCATATATGTTAATCATAAGTCTACGAAGCAGGAGGCAACACAAACTCTCCATATGTTTGGAAGAGTAACCAAACGGTGGAGAACACAACTCTATATAGAGAGAAAAGATTCCTAAGGTCGTACTACATCCCATAGTCTGATGATTAAATAGACATATGTGCTTTATCCAAGGGCGACTCATTATGATTCCAATAAAGAAAATACTTTTCCCATCCTCTTTTTGGGGTATATTTGATTTTTTTGTTCTTTTTGATAATTTTTGAAAAAGAATAAATGAATATTATGTTACAATGGAGGAACGAGTACTGCAAACATACAAGCTGAAGGCACAAGGACAAGACTGATGTTCTGGTAAAATGATACTTGGGAAAAATCCTCCGTCGGCCAAAGGTGTTAAGACGCAGAAGCAAACTATCACAAGGATGGTGGATAAGGTATGCAAATGCGGTTCATAGAACACACAATAGTAACGTCCTTTGATGTAAGTTTAATGATCCCAGAGAAGGTAAGCTCGGTGGTTTTTCATGTTTAGAGAGTCTGAAAAAGCATAAAAGGAGACTCAGCTGGGGTACCTTTTTCGACAATAGTCTAGTCGGTTCAAAACAGGGATAAACTAGCACCGATTAGACGTCAATTCAAAACCATTTTAACGAGTGTGACAAGGACAATATCACTCGGCTATTTTTTCACTTTTAAGGAGTCTGAAAAAGGCTTAACTATGGACTCCATCAGGAATATTCTTCTGGACCAATTTAACGAGTGTGAAAGAATAAGGTCACTCGGCGATCTTTTCAATTTTAGAGAGTCTGAAAAGAGCTTAACTATGGACTCCATGGGGGTTTCTTTTTCGTAAATTTACTCCCTCAGGCCTGAAAAAGGAATAAAATTATACCTGAGGATACTCTTCTAAAGAATGGGAATTCGATAGAGTATACCTTTGTTCGTACAGTTGACCATCCAGACCGAAAAAGGGGTAAACTACCACCGGACAGATGTGACTTCAAATTTCAGTTTAACGAGCGTGAAAGGCCACAAGATCGCTCGACAATATTTTCATGTTTAGAGGGTCTGAAAAGGGCTTAAAAGGAAACCCATTATTTTTGGGAGTCCTGAGGGTAAGACAAAGAGTGAAAAAGACTCATGCAAATGAGGCTCAAACTCATATTCAGGAAAAACTATACGGACTCCCGAGCCTACAGTGTTTTTAGAAATGGCATGGACACCATAATGCAACCAGGACCTACCTAGGGCATCCATGTTCTGGTAAGCTCTACCACCAAGATGCAGCAATTCTAGAGAAGATATGACAGTTTCATGTCACAACCGGATGGGATCGATCCTATAGCAGAAGAAAAAGACAACGAGATGCAAAAGTTGAGGTGATAACCTAACCTATATGCTCAAGTTGATTTTTTTTTATTTTTATTTTTTTTTATGGACCATCAATATTTTCTCGAAACTCAAAAAAAATTGTCCCAATACCTGATCAAATCCCTCCCATATAACTCCTGGATCACTCTAAATGGTTTTTGGTATAAAGAAACTGATAAGGGAGGCCAAAAAAGTGACAAAAAGAGGCCAAAAAGTCTATAAGTAGAAGCTGGCAGCTCATTATCACCATTACTAATTTAGAAACTGACTCTGGAGCCAAAAGACCCCCTTTGCCAAAGATAGTGATTCCAGGAGCTACAGTGGACGAAACAAACTTCTGCTTGGACCAAGTAAGTACAAACTCCCTTATCTAGCTATTCAATACTTTAATTTAGTTATTTAGTTGGTTTTTTGGGTGGGCATCGACCTTAAAAAGGTTGGTCGTAGGTACACGTGGGTTGTCTCTGGACAGGCCGCGTGTACACGCGATTGTCACCTCTACAGCCCGCGTGTACCCCCCTTGTATGATGAAAAAGCAAACTAAAAGGACGTATTGACCCTCCTTAACCTTGTTGTGTTGGCAGGATGTATGTCCAGTGGAGGGAAATGGAGCATGAGGCAATCAGTGAGTTGGTTGTTGCAAATCTGAATGTTGTGGCCATGTTAATGCAATGCGGTTTACTCAAATTCTTTCTATGTCCATTTATGCACGCGCAAAGAAGGCTAATGAATGCCTTGATTGACTACTGACATCCTTATGCAGAGGCATTTATGCTAAAGGGGCAATCACTGGTGCCCACCACCGAAGATATTTACTTTCTGACTGGCCTCTCAAGGAGAGGGGAACCAGTCAACTTCCAGACTTTTCCTGCGGGGCCGAGTAAGATCTCGGAATTTATAGCTGAGCATTGTGAGGCTGGGACCGAACGTGCGGGCTCCCAGGTACCCATTAGCAAGATTACTAACTTAGCACTGCAGACTATATTGTTACTGATTGGGTGGATTACCGGCTCAGCAACCGTGCAACAGGCTTCGCGCGCACAGATGAACTATGCTATCCAGTGCATGAATGCACAAATTTTTGACTGGAGTACCACACTTCTTGAGTGCATGAAGAGGAAATTGGCAGATTTCCGACTGGGCACAGAGGAACTTCAGGTTCAGGACCATCTTGTGTTCATTCCTTTTTGAGAGAGTTCTGAGCTTCAGTCCTTGGGTTGTAGTACAAGGACATCAGGCCTCTTTCCCTGCAGTGTGTAGATGGGTAGGGTTACTGCCGCGATAGGGTGGTGGAAGGACCATTGAGTCCTTCAATGATGATTTATTTGCTTGGCTGTCACAACAGATCCCTGTTATCGAGGACTACCCGTATGCAGGGATAGATTTCTCTAGAGATCCTGAGATACCCGTGCCTCCTAGTGAGGAGCGAGGGGAGATGGGTAAGTCTCCACCTTTGTAGTTTTTTTGTTTGCATATGTAATTTTTATGTCTTTTTGTTATATATATCATTTTTTTGTATGCCAGAGTATTTGATGCGAAAACGTTTGTTGCATGCAGATGTGGCACCCGTGCGACCTGCCAACTATGCACGGAACAGGCGTCGTCCACGGCCAGAAGCCGCAGCTGTCGCCGCTGGGGGAGCAGCAGTAGCAGGGAACCTCCTAGCCGGAGAGGCTGAGAGGGTCCTTAGATGAGTTGAGCAGAACTTCACTGCGCTCACTCGCACAGTCCCGATGGAAGAGATAGAGGACCTGCTGCCATCCATGCAACCTCATGTTGTGGGGGCACCTCGGACATGGGTCTGATTGTTTAGGCATTTAGCCCGTGCTGTGGATGATTATAACAGGGCCCATAGGCCCTGAACAGACTTAGACTTTTTTATGTGCCACGAGCACCTACTTGTATATATTTTTTGAGGGCATAAGCCCGATGACTCGTTACTATTCCCATTTTTGAGGCACTTGCGTCCATCTATGTACTCTGGTTATTTTATGATGTTTATATATGGTTTTTATCTTTTTGTTTCTTATGGATTCTGTGTGCAAAAATGTATTTACATGTTTATGTCCATGTTCTTCTATATGTGGGCAAGATGCCAATCTAAAATTTGATTAGCTAGAGTATCTGTAATTTGGTTTAATCTCCTAGGAACATGAAAATATGTAATATAATCAAATTTTCATTCTAAGAGACGTACCCTAAGGAATCGTCGGTGTAAAGTTCGATCATGAACCCGGTATACTCTGTTTAGCTGCGACACAACCATTTGAGCGTCGAGATAGACCCGGAGATGAGAGATACCCAATGACAAGGCGTCACGAAGTAACTCAATAACTGAACTATACTCGGTGACATTATTTTTGGTGTCACCTAAGCATATACCTCTGGAAGATAGCAACTGACCTTGTGGTGTAAAGATTACTCAAGCTGCAGAGGTAAGCCTCCGCGTGTGTTGACTAGCACCGTCTGCATACCCAACGAACACCTTGGACTCACTTGAAATCTTCCATATTGACGAAAGATAACATTAATGACACGTCCATAACACTTTAAAAGAAACTTAAAAAGTAATAGTACAAAGACTATACATATGTTACAAAAATTTACCCACAGTGACCTATCTATGAGTAATACTTCTTGAGGTAGAGCCCATTTCTAGGCTCCTCCAAAGCATTCCCTTCAAAATCAACCAAACAATAAGTGCCCTTTTTTAATACCTCTTTGATAATGAAAGGTCCGAACCACATGGGTTTAAACTTTCCTGGCCCCAGGGGGTCCTTGTCTTGGTCATAGACCAATAAAAGGTCGCCTTCAGAGAAAATCTGAGGATGAACGGACCTATCATATTGACACTTGACCTTATGTTTGTGAGCCTCATTGGCCAGGGCTGCATCACGACGCTACTCATCAAGCTGCTTAAGGTGTACTAACCGTTCTTCAAGCGGAGAAGTGTCTGGCAATAGCTGTACTGCCAATTTCAGAGATGGGATTTGACATTTGATGGGCAAGACTACCTCCATCCCATAAACGAGTTGAAAAGGTGAGAAACCAGTTGCAGTCTTAATAGATGTTTGGTAAGCCCATAATGCTGAGTATAACATCAAATGCCAATTTGACTTGGCTGAGTTGATAGTTCGTTGTAGAATAGTCTTAAGAGTTTTGTTTATAGCTTCTACATGCCCATTGGCTTGGGGGTAGTAAGGTGATGAATGTTCCTGCCATAACCCAAGCTTTGATGTTAATTCAGTCATCATTTGGTTCTGAAAGTGACTGCCATGGTCAGTGACAATCTCTCTCGGGACGCCGAACCGTGCTATGATCTGGTTGAATAAAAAGAGAGTGGCAGTCTCTCCATCATCTTTAAACGTTGGCATAGCTTCGACCCACTTAGTGAAGTAGTCGACAACTACGATGATATAGTGGTACCCCCTTGCTGACGGGGGGTTTCATGTAGTGTAATCAATCCCCCACTTAGTGAAGGGACCAACTGTGATGAAAGGAAACATAGGAGCGGGATGTGCCCTCATCTTCCAAGAGAAGATTTGGCACGGATGGCACTTCTTGACCAATTCGATACAATCTTTGATAAGTGTCGGTCAGAAGTAACCTACTCGTAGAATATTTTGGGCTATTTCCAACCCAGATAAATGACCGCCACAAGCTCCAGTGTGGCAATCATTGAGAACTATGATGGCCTCCTCATGAGTGAGACATCGACGCAAGATGCAGTCTACACCTCTTCGATACAACGTATCATCGAGTATGAGATAATTCTTAGCCTGATGGCATATTCGTCGATGCTCGTCATGAGAAGCAGAGGTGGGGCACTTCAAAGTCTAGGGATAGATAAGTATATCTCCATACTAGGGGTCCAAATATGCAATCAAAAACATATCCCCCCGGATAGGCGATTCCTCAGGCACAACATCACCTGATTCAACCGGAAGTTCCGAAATAAGCTCTACGAAGACCAATGACTTTTTGGACTTTGCTGAAACGAAGTCTAAGTCAAATTATTGGAGGATGACTATCCACCTACTGATTTTTCCGCCTATAACTCGTCGTGTCAACATGTACTGGAATGGATTCATGACAGCAATGATGGTGGTCTTACGAAACAGAACATAGTGACAGAACTATTGAACAGCATGAACTGCTGCCAATGCAATTTTTTCGATATGAAAATAATTGAGTTCCAGTCCTACGAGTCCTCGGCTCAGGTAATAGATCACGTATTTTGAAAACAAATCATCTTCCTGAACTAAAACCATGCCTATGGTTGACTCTGCGGTAGCCAGATATAATAAGAAATCTTTTTTATAGTTAGGTGGCCATAACAGAGGTGCGGTTGTGAGGGCGTGTTTTAATGCGTCAAAAGAGCATTGAGTGACTTCGTCCCAGAAAAAAGGGACATCTTTCTTTAGTAAACGCATAAAGCCCTTGGTGATTTCGGCATAGTTGGCGATGAAGCATCGTAAGAAGTTCGCCTTGCCTTGTAGACTTTGAAGTTGTAATATTGTGCATGGGGGGGGGCAACTGGATTATTGCCTCCACCTTAAGAGAATCGACCATGATCCCTGTGGTTGATACAATGAAACCTAACAAATGTCCTGACGTTACGTAGAAGCTGCACTTGTTTGGATTCAAGCGAATCCTAAAGTAGTGACAACGTTCAAAGATTAGTCTAAGGTGCATGGGATGATCCGTTCTCTTGCGAGAGCGTGATGCTAAATCATCTAGATAGGCCTCGACTATATGCTTGAGGTCATGAAACGCAAAAGACATGGCCCGCTGGAATGTGGCTCCAACATTTTTAAGGCCAAAAGGCATCTTACGATATGTGAATGTACCCCACGGACAAATGAATGCCATTTTTTTTTGGTCTTCAGGTTTGATTTGGATTTGATTATATCCCAAAAAACCATCCATGAACGAAAAGGCTTCACAACCGGCACATTCATCAATGATCTGGTCAATGAATGGTGTTGGAAAATTATCTTTGGGACATGCCTTGTTCAAATCACGGAAATCGGTACATACACGAATCGTGCCTTGTTTTTTATTGACCAGCACAGGGCTTGACACCCATTGAGTCAAATGGATAGGATAAATAAAACCTGCCTTTAACAATTTCTCAACCTCAATATTGATGGTTGTTGCTTTCTTAGGATTGACTGGATGAAGTTTCTGTCGAACAGGCTTGGCATCAAGATACGTTGTGATCTCATGTTCAACTATTTTTGGATCGATACCTGGCATTTCCTCATAAGACCAGGAAAAAACGTCATGGAATTCTTTGAAAAGATCCATGTAAATTTGAATCTCTTCGGGGGAGAAATCCACTCCGACGAAGACATTCTCCATGATGCCAGGGTTTCAGGAGATGTTTATGGGTATAGTTTTAGCGATAGTTTCCATATTGCCCTTAGCATAAATTTCCTAGGTAGCTAAGAGGTTAATAAGATATGGCTGATCTCCCGTCATGGCAACGGTGAATTCTCCTACTTCGATTCGACTTAACTCTAGGAGAAAGTATGATCTGTGATGAAGATCTTCCCAAGGTTTATCCAGACTAGTCATTGCTTCGATTACTGCTTCGTTAGAAGGAAAGACTAAGTCTAACGAATCGACGTTATCAAGAGAACCCTGAGCCCAAATAGGCTCTAGAAGTGGATCTAACTCTTGTGCGGGAGTCGGATCAGGGTTAGCTGAAGCTTGATGGACTAAAGAGTACACTACTTCAGCGATCGACAAGGGCATGGACATGCCTGAGTGCCCTGTCTCATCCATCATGGCTTATGGGGAAGGAAGAATCCAAGGATCCTCAAAGTAAGTTATGTGGAATAATGAAACTTGAAAAATCTCAACCTTATGGTGATTAGATATAAATTTGACATCGTCGTGAGGAGGTGGGTAATCGAAGGTACCCATCAAGGATGGGCACAAACCAACTCCTATGTTAATGACACTTGGTTGAGGATTATCTATCATTGGGACCGTGGATGCCCCCAAAGCTGGGTCAGGTCTGGAGAAGGACAGTTGATCAATGGTCACTATCTGGCCCTCGTGTGGAAACAACAAGACGCGGAAAACTGTAGCAACCAAAGCTTGCATAGCATAAGTCCAACTCCATCCTAACAAGAGGTTATAGTCGAAGGGAGCATCAACTACCTCTACTTCGACACACATGGTCTTCCCTCCTAACTGCACAGGGAAAGAAGGAACGATGCCATGTGGTCGGAAAGAATGACCGTCGAAATCAGTGAGGAGAGTAGGTGATGGAGACAAAGCAGGCTGTTCAATGGTCTTCCAACATGCTAACGACATAACGCATGTCGAGGCACCCTTGTCGACCACCGTGTGGAAGATATTCCATGTAAAAGTTTTCGTGGGATGAGCCACTACTATCTGAAACCCTACGTGGTAAGGCAGACAAGGTTTTAAGTCGGTTGTATATAACATGATGGTACCCAGATTACAAGTCTCAGTAGAGCCCAAAGCGGTTAACAAGGCTTTCCTCTGAGCAGGGCAGATTTGGAGGACCTCCAAAGCAGACATCGCACAAGGGGTTTGTGATAAATCCTCCACCATAGAGTAATTCTGGGCGGCCCTTGCATTTGGGTTGTGAGAAGATTTTTTAAATGCACCTTTTGGAATGCGTGTCATAGTTTCTCCCAACGTCTTCTCAATCTGTAGAGGAAGATATGGGAGGTCAGCTTCTTTACCCTTCTCAGAAGTGCTTGGTTTACTATAGTCTTGCGCTCTAGTCATTATGAAATCATCACCCCTAACCATATATACGTTCGCAAATGAGGGATTGTTTGGAGGAGGGCAGGTTTCTTGGCTGCCCCCTTCTGTGCTTGTAGAGGCTTGAGTTAAATTTTGCCCATGTTGAAAGGGATTAGTCAACACTGCCTACTATTGTTGTGTGACAAACTTTTGGGCCTCTGCAAGTCGAGGACAAAAATGGGTCGGGTGGTCTTTCGCACATAATTTGCACGGATACCTTGCCTTCCATTTTTCCATGTTGTCCCCGCCAACATTATCAATGGGTTTTTTATCCCTCTTACCCTTCTTTCGTTGTTTTTTCTTCCCTTCAGGATACTGGGTGGCCTTTGGGTTAGTCGACTGCATGGAGTGTACTTCCGATGTTTGGGTAGGGGGAGCAGCCAAAGCAGTAGTCTGGCTGGCTATTGTATGTTGTATGGATAACTGTTGCAACGGTTTTGTTAATTGCTCAATGGGATTTGTTTGCATTGAACCAACAATACCATCGGCATGTGGTCCATCTCTCTGTCTAGTTTTATCCAGTATCGAACGTGGCGCATCTGGAAAGATGTTGTATAATAAACTAGACTGAGAATAGATGAGCTCAAACTGTTGAGCCCTCATGATGACATATTCTTCAGAGAAAACTCAGAAAGTCGCGATGTATTTGGATAACTATGGGACCAAATACTTAAAGAACCACTCAAGCAGGAATGTTGGTGGGACAGGTACTTTGATTAGACTCTTCCAGCGTCTCCATTCTCGGATATGATCAGAGATATGGTCCGCTGTTGTCTGTTCAAAATTGGCGAGCAACTCTGTGCCAGTGTCGTATCTCATAGGTAACTGGAAATGGTTAAGGAAGGCCATTGCCAGTTCACCAAAAGAAGATTATCTTGAGCGATCGAGCTCGGTGTACCATTTCACGGCACTCCCGATAAGAGTACGTTGAAACAATTGCAACTGTACAGATTCATCTTTCAATGAGTTAGATGAACACCAAAGATGGAAGGTAGTCACATGATCACCTGGATCTTCATTAGGCTTGGCCTCAAACTTTGGAATGTCTGAAGGCAACTTAGTTGGCATACGAGGCCAATGTGGATCATGACATATAGGATCATTTAACAACCTTGTCAAATATGGCAAGTGTAACGTCGCCAGAAATGGTAGTTTGGGTTGCTACTGATAACCTGGGAAAAAGGGTCCTGGAGTTTGACTAGCACCAGGTTGCTAGGAAAAATTTGGTTGCTGGCCCAGATTTTGGTAAAAACCATGGCCCTGACCAGCATAAGGATTTTGCATCTGTGGAGACATCATTGGCTAATTTCCAATAAAGGACATAGGGTGTTGGGCATGCATCATGTTCGAAGGACTTTGGGAAGGATCACCCTATGCCGGTCCCGATGGGAGAGGCATAGTAGTCTGTTCAGGGTTCCATTGACTGTGGAAAGAATTACCCCAGAATGAAATTCTAGAGGAGGGAACAGATCCTTGTCCTGAGTTCCAAGGTTCTACTATATGTGCCCCCTACACAGGAATAGTACCCTGTGTAGGAGTAGATTTTCCAAAAATGGGATTGCCCTCAGACGGGAAAGCGGTTGATGAGAAAGTGTTGTTACCAAACGTCCCGTTCCAAGAAAATGGTGTCGAACCTATCGACATACTGTGCACAGGTGTTCCTTGACTCCCTTCTCCAAATAAACTAGTGTGTGTAGGCTGCCCGACGGACTGCTGATGCGGACCACCAAGAAAAGGGGACGAAGGAGGGATATGACCTCCTGCGGAAGGAAAAGAGTTAAAATGGATAGGAGTGCCCCCAAGTTGACCTTGCAGAGGAGCGTTAGAGCTCCCTGCCCCCAGACCCAAAGTCTATAAAGTGGAGTAGGTTAGTGCAGGACTTGTACCCGAACTAGGCATACCGTATGAGAACAGAGGGCCTGTCGCGCTAGGTGTGAAAGGATTTGCGGCCACCACCATAGACAGGTTCGGTCCACTGTGCGATGTAGTTGCGGCTGAAACCATGGTGGCTCGGACCAACGATGGTAAGTTAGGAGATGATTCTCCTGTGGTAGCAACTGTGGTGGGAATGGAAGAATTCCTAGAAGAAGTAACAATGTTTGTTTCCATAGTTGTGTGAGGCACTGACTGACATTCGTGAAATTGGATCGGTACAATAAACGGTGCCAAGAAATAAGTGGTTTGGGTTTCAACCAAGCCAATATTGGTGGTTGATTCCTCCGAGAGTTGTTCGGGCACAAAGGTTTGTAACCCGATCACTTCAAAAGACCCTTGTTGTTCTAACTTCCGCCTTAATGGTGGCAGGGGTGGCTCCAGTGTAACTGGCGGCAGGCCAAGAAGCCTTCGTGACCGGTGGAGCTCGAGATCCTCCACTGTGTGAGAATATCCAAGACACGCTAAGGTATTCTACATGTTCAAAAGTAACACACACTAAAAAGAATCCCTTAAGAGATAAGACAAGCAATCACTAAACTATTTGGAAGAATAGTTACAACAACCAACACTAGAGCAACTTACCGGTGCAAGTGCAACTTGAACATGGAAGAACCCTCTAGGTATACTCTACAAAGCATGGCCTGATGTATGTCCTAGGTACCACGGTATACCCCTGCAGTCACCTGTGTATGTACCTAAAAATATTGGCAACTAGGTTGCCAGCACGCGAACAGTCACCAGGCCGGTATAGTCGAAAGTTGGGTAGACCACAATGAGCAGGGTATCAAGCCCAAAACCTGTCAGGGGTATCGAGAGAAAATGGTCTGGAAGACAACTAAGGACCTTGAACGGATTTGAGACCCAGAAAGCCCCCTGGCAAATGCAAACGACGGAATCCCAAGACAAGCCCTCGATATGTGTTCTCCACTACGATTGGTCCGACTTTGGAGGGGTTATCTCCGCTACCTTTCCGCACATGACCTCGTGTTTATCCCCTGTGTTAGAGGGGGGTCCCAGATAACTTCCACAAAACTGGAATTAGACACTCCCTATCAGAGACTCTAATGTTTGGTTTTGAATGGCCTTGGAGAGTTTCCTCTCCAACCTAATCCAAGGCCCTAGTCTTGAACTGGTTTGTGAACCCTACAAACAAAAAGTCTAGTAGATTTTAAATTAGTGTTGCTTTTATGGATTTTTCTTACGTCAAGGGGTATGAGGGTGAAACTGATGATGTGTAAAGACG
Source organism: Picea engelmannii (assembly GCA_009831015.1). Lineage (NCBI taxonomy): Eukaryota > Viridiplantae > Streptophyta > Pinopsida > Pinales > Pinaceae > Picea > Picea engelmannii. The sequence continues at coordinate 220,621 of ML789416.1, forward strand.
AAACAAAAAATGAATGAAAAAAGATGGAAACAAAAGAATTTTACTAAATGCAAAATTTCAACAACTCTTCAGAAAGAAAGATTTCTTTTTCTTTTCAAATTTTCTAAGATTTTATAGAGCAAACTTAAAGGAATTTCACTCGACTATGAGCTACTTATTCTCTAAATGCACTGCAACAACTTACAAAATAAAAGACTTCTCCCTAGCTAATGATGCAGAAACACACTCTTCAACCAAAGAAGAAAATGAAAAGAGAATTTTTTTATTTAAGTGCTAGTAAAGCAACAAAGGGAAAATACTGACAAGCACAAAACCAAAAAACAAAATTCTGGCTTAAAGCACAGATTGCAAAGAATCAGAGTAAAGAATCACACAATGGAAATAAAAAATAAAAAACGAAGACTCTCACGCTTGTCTAAAAACCAATTTTTTATTTATTTATTTTTTTTTTTTTAATTTTTTTTTTTTTCTGTCAACTAGCAGGGTAAGGGTAAGATGACCTAACCTACTGACTGTTCAAAACTAGACTCAAACACCTGAGAGGAATACTTCTTATCAAAGGAGGGGATGACTGCCCCGCCCTGAATAAAAAGTAGCCTATCCAAGCACGCAACTGTCACTAAAATAACACGCGTGCAAACGCGTTCTGAACAGAGACAGGAAGCATGTCACGCGGGCTGACCTTGTACAGGCCACGTGTATATCTAAATTCTAAGAAAAAAAATGAAAATAGGCAGTCCAGACCAGGAAGAGGCCTCTAGTATTGATAACCAGGGTCCCTTGAAGGCTAGGATGCTCTTTCTAACAGAAAAAGACAAATATGTAAGGAATAATAAGGAGAAAAAAGGCAATCTGAGATAGGACTGTGAAACAACAAGACACAGACATGATTCCAGAAAACCCCTTGAGAATGTGAAATTCTGACAGGGAAGAGGAGGACTACCTCTAAGGTTCTCTGAATTCCTACACGCTATTGTTATCTCTACAACTAGCTTTCACATGCGGGTTGTAAGAAGATAGGGCACCGATACACGCATCAGGCCTTCTGCAGGCCATGTGTACCTCAGTGTGTCCCGAAGACTACAGTCAAGCAAAAGTCAGGGAAAGCTGGTATGGGAAACCAGACTCCTTGCTAGCTCAGACCTTACAGAAAAAGACAGGCAAAGAAAAAACAGAAAAACTAATCTTTAAACTACCCAAAAACTCAAATAAATCCAGAAACCCTAAAGAGTATTCTCCCCAGTACGGTCGCCAATTCTGTTGTTGGGAAAAATACCCTACGGACTAACAAACTAGGGTCAGACTTGCATGCAGATTTTGACCGAAAAGAAACTACTTTTTTAACTACAACCCAAGATTTAAACCCCTCTTTCACAGTAAATGCATGGAAAAGGACCATTAACCTTATTACTGACGTTCGATGTAGATCCTCCATTGCTCTTCGATTACTTTCTTGCGCTTCTCCTTCCACAGATAACTTGCACTCAAGACAAACAACAACTATGAATGAATGCTAATTCTATACTCAAGGGTTAGAAATCAAGCATAAATTAATCAAACCATAGACAATTCATGCATTGGGATGGGAAAAGTATTCTTTTTATTACTGAAAGTGAATCAACTTACAACAAAGCTGAGACTGGCCACCACTCCTTGAACCTGATCCTGGGATCCTCTTCTTCTGTCCTTCAACTGCTTTGCATTAAATCTCCTTTGGCATGAGGAAAGGCTAAAGGGTTGGGACAATGGATTACATAAATGGGCAGAGTTTCTTCGCTATATTTTTCCCTCCCTCCAAATGGTACCCCTACCCCTTCTTTTATAGGCTAGAAGGAGCTAGGGTTTTGGACGAACCCTCGGCCATGCATGGCCGAGAGTTTCAGTTAACTGACCCATAGCCTTTTGTTCTATCAGCAACTTTCTTTTTTTCGTGCTTTGTTATGTACACGCGGGTTGTAGTGAGTTAGCCAATGTGCACACGTGTGCAGTAATGGGTTAGGGCGCGTGGGCCTTAACACAAGAGGATTTTCAAAGAGTTGTTCAACAGAGTTTTGGAAAAGAAGGGATATGAGTTGGCTTGATGCCAGGTAAGCATGTGTGGTGCGATTTAGGGTTATAACAGATGACGATAAGGGTGAACATTGGGAGGAAGAATTCCAGGAACAAGGGGAATGTAATGATCATGAACACCATGAGAAGGAAGAAGTCCCTGGTAGGTGGAAAAAACAACTTGATGTGTGGAAAGGATAGCTTGGAGGTCAAGATGCACATAGGGTGTCTTAATGTATTGAATAGAATGGAGTTGAGAAATAATACCACAGTGGCCTTTCTTGAGGAGATTTTCCATGCGATGGGAACTAATGATCTCAGGAGAACCAGCTGTGAGACCTTGGAATTGATACCTTTTTCCCTCATGTTGGAATTGCATGGTTAATTCCTTAAAATCCATAAGAATGGGACCCAAAGTGCGTAACCATTAAACACCTAGCACAATGTCACAACCGCCCATGTCAATGGAAAACATATGATATTTCAGGTGGTAATCTCCAATTTGAAGATGAACATTTTCACAACGCCCACCATATTTCATGGACCCATAATTGGATAACATAATTTGAAAATTATTGACAACACGAATATAGCAATTGGTTTTCTGGGAAATGCGATGATGAATAAAATTGTGGGTGCTACCATTGTCAACAAGGATGATGAACTTCATGTGCTTAATATAGCCAATGAGCTTGAGGGTTTGTCGGGTAGAGAATCCAGTGAGGGCATGGAAGGAAATAAGTGGGTCAACTTTAGGTGGGTTAGCAGGCTCCTAGGTAGCATCGGGAAGGGAGGGCTCGTCAACAAGAGGAATTGTCACATCATCTTCAAGAACATATTCAGAAATGGCCATAAAAAAATTTGTTCCTTACATGTGTGCCCCAGAAAATATTTGTCATCACAATTATAGAAAAGACCCTTCAGTTGGCATTCATCCATTTCAGCCCTAGTTAGTTTTTGGACCTTGAGAGGAGTGATAGGTGGGTTAGGATTAGTGGGTCGAGGGCGAGGAACAAAAGAGGGGTTTTTTTTCTGGGAAAGAACAACTTGTTGGGCCTCTTTATCACGTGTAGGCTTTCAACCAATTCTGAGGATGGGCCATGAGAACCTGGGATCATATTTCATCCTTGAGGGCATTGATAAAGCATTCATGGAAGAACACATCTGACATGTCCTCTGTTCGAAAGGCCAAATGCTCAAAAGAAGTGATAAATTCTTACACTGTGCGTGATTGTTTCAACTTGGTCAAACGACCAAGATAGTGGGTATCAGTATCAAAGTGGGTATAGAGTTCTACAACAAACTGGGTCCAGGCAATATACCCCTGACATGAATTTTTATGCCATTTCCACCATTTCCAATGTTTAGGATCTAGATAGAGGACATCGTAGCAAATTTTGGCCAACTCGTCAATAATATCATGCAGAGAAAAATAATGCTCCATTTGAGTGACCCAACCCATCAGATCGGAGCCATCAAATTTATTGACCTCTACACGGGGAAGATGGGGTTCACGATGAAAGGAGTTGAGTTGAAAATGTAGAGATTGAGAGGAATTAACAACATTGGGTTGGTTTGATGAGGAAGGATATGCAGGGCGGTTCAACAATTGATTGATAGCAGACTGGAGGGCGGTAAATTGGGTTGTGAATTTGGCTTCCATGGTGTCAAAATTGTACTCTACTTTTTCAATGCAGGAATTGGTAGAGCCAACCTTAGATATCATATGTTCGATGGAGGCATGGGATTGATTGATGGATGCTTGGAGTTCTTGGTTGCGAGTGGTCGCCATTTGGAAAGGGGAAATGCGGGTAAGTAAAAATGGGTCGGTGGGACCACAAAAAAGGACTTATAAGGGATAGGTAACACGATGATCAGTGCGAGAAGGTAAATATAAGGGAATAGATGGAAAAATAGGGAAACTGGGAAGGGGTCAGGTCCACTGAAACAAAAAGTATTAAAAATGAAGGGTATGGTTGCGATCAGGGAGAAAAGGGAAATCCAATGGAATAGGTCCCAAATAAGTGTGTTGGCAAGACCACTATACTAGTTTTTTTTTTATTCTTGTGGAGTTATACTCCGGCTTGAAGAATACTACAGTGACAAAATGCCGAAATGATTAACAAGAAGAAAGGTGTAGTAATTTTGTAACCCGAATGCAGAAGACACAGTTGCATGATAATAGATCTTCTATGTTCTATTTTTGTTTCCGTCCCAAGGGTTAGGGTATTCAAGGGTTCTATAGACAAGGGTTTTCCCTATGTTATATCTCTCTGATATACATGTAGGGTCCAAGAGTAGTACTCGACCCAATATCTCAAGGCACCAACTAAGGAGGTTGGACCATTCCCTTAGCCATACTACCCGACTACCTACGTACTAGAGATTATCTTCTTGAGTTCTATTCTTGGTGGCACTATAGAAGTTAGGTGGCCATGCGGTTTATCTATGGAGGGATTCAGGATATCTAGGTTGATCTGTATACAGGTGTTTTCTAATGTGCTACCAGTCGAAGGGGTACTAACAGGGGTTACAAGGGTGGCCAACAGATGTGCACTTAAGTACCACTTGTATTTCATGTGTGTATGAATCCCTGACCACGGGTGTAGGTTTAAGATGTTGGAATACGTCTCTACCCTAAAAATACATTAACCCACAATTTTCTGTCGAGGAAGATGCTCTGATACCACTTGTAGTATTCCAGATATAAAATAGTATGCAGAACATAAAAAATTAGCTAGAAATGGAAGATAGACATTGATATAACTAGAACAATACCGCAATAATACCATAATAATACCATAATAACACCAGAAAGAGCACATTGATTACTGAGAGCAATGTTCACTTGCCTCTTCGAGGGGGAAACCTCCAGCAGAGTAGAGCTCTATTAAAATAATATCCAAGACAAAACTTCTCATATTCTATATTCTTTTTTCTACTAAATCTATCTATCCAAAAGAACAATCTAGAGGAAGATCCTTCTAGAAGCAGAATCTTCTATTAGGTCTTCTTACATTTGACTTATTCCTCCTTATTTCTAGGCCTTATTAATATTGACATTTATTACATGGAAATATATTATTCTACCCACTTGAGGGGTTAGTTAGGTTATGTCCCTAACAAGCTCCAACCGAAAGGAGTCTATAACCCCCTTTCCTTGCCTCGTCCTACTGCCTTGAAATATAAGTGTAGACCAACTGTCACGGACCCTACCACTATCACTGCCACAAACCCTGTCACTGTCACTTCCACTATCATTGTCACTTTCACTATCATTGTCACTATCACATCACTGTCACTGTCACACTAATCTTTCCAACTTGTCACTGTCTCATCCATGAAACTAGATGCACTCTCATTTGCATGCACCTCATGCTAATATTACCAAGAGAATATATCGAACCATATTCTCAATATCACCAACACATTTCTCTACCAAGCATGCACCAAGATCATCACATACCATCACAATATATGTGTTTCAATCCAATACCAACTTGTACCGTGCATCAACCATGAATATGTTAGAATATGATGGATGTGCTCATTTTACCATAGAAAATATCACTATTGTTACCCAACCATAGGCTGAAGCCACCCTCCGAGCACCTTAACCTTGACAGAGAATCATTCTGGAAGAAAACCCTAGGATAGATAGCCAAACAAAGGGTGGTGCACCTTTCTCAAAGGATAACGCACCAAGCAAGAGATGATCAGAGAATCCAAACCATAACCAAGAGATAGTCCAAGACAAAACTGAAATATGCTAGCTGCAGCAGCTGCAATGGAAGCTCTCCTCCAAACTTGCACACAAACTGACCAACTGCAGTGCGCACAAGTGATTCTTCTACAGTTCTGAGAATGCCTACCAGAATGAAGACTGGCCTCCTGTATTTATACTAAATCTAGTAGACTACCTGGGCCGACTTCTCATTTTGGGTACTAATTCTTTAGTATATATTATTTTCTTTAGCTGATTTCTTCTCTTGGAGGCTAATAACATAATACAAGTCATTCCATTGAGCCGACTTGTCTTCTAGGGTTATCAACCAATCAATTAGGGTTTCTTCTTGCTTCCCAGAATATTCTATTCTTGCCAGGTTTACACGTGGAGGTAAATACCTCCCACAGCTACCATAATATCAACACTCCCTCCTATCTAGAGAGGTATTGAAGGTAATGGTCTTGAGCACAAACCTACCATTCACCCGGTAGCATAAACATAGTCATATAGACTATCTCATGATTAGATCATGAGCACCATCATCACTATTAGTGTCATCAACTGTATCATCTCTCGAAACCATACTCCATCTGAGTAATCAGACATGATGCTGGATAAGTCACTCACTCCATAGAGCAACACAAGAACCATTCTTCTAATCTGGACATAGTTCCTAGAAGAGTAAATGTCCTGGACCATTTTCCGTCTGGGAAATCTTTGTCCATTGATCATCCATCTAGATGATAATAATTTCCAACACTGTTAATAGTCTTCAAGGCAATCAAAACAATATCATTCAATAGAACATAACTGTGTCTATCCATAGTAGTACTCAACTACAATCCAATGGTACATTACCACACCAAGTAGCACACAGATACTTGATCAATGATGTATAGTCACAATTAGTGGAACACAATCCACCACAGTAGCATACATCTATTGTCTAGAGACATACAGTCTACATAACAATCATCTGATATCAACCTGCATAGAAAATATTGTTATGATATAAACTAAATCACCTGGGCCATTCTTCCACTCACATCTATGATATCTGGGATAGCATCTACCCTTAGAATGTCAAACAACAATGATGAGCTATCTGGACTATTCTTCTCAAGCAAGTAATAATAACTGTCTTGATTTCTTATCCTGGACCATTTCCTATCCTAGGCCATTCTTCCGCCTCTAAACAAAGTGCAACCTAGAGAGAATGAGTTTTCCCTACAGAATGCCTGTCCCTGATTGTTGAAGCTGGACCATCCACCTATCTAGGCCATTCCTCCAATACTAAAAAAAGTGCAACGTGAAGAGAATGAATCTGCCCTAGGGAATGACTGTCCAGACCATTTCCTAATGAAATGACTATCCTATACCAACCTCCAAAACAGACCATTCTTCGAAACTTCCCACGAGATAAATAATGTTCCATTTCAGTTACTCATCTAGTGGGATCTGATCCATCAAATTTGTTCATAGCCACATGCGAAAGGTGTAGGTCACGTTGAAAGTGATGGGGCTGAAAAGTCTAGAAATTAGAGGAAGTTTCACTTTCAGAGTGCAAAGGTGTGTCAGAGGAGAGAAGATTTGTAGGGATATTCAGCTTGGCACAGAGCATTGTAGTGGAGGATTCAAGTTGGTTAGAGAGGTAATCTTTGATGGTTTCCATTTTGGCATCTATGGAGGAATGCATGTTTTTATTGATGGTGGAAAAATTGGCACTGAGTTTCCTCACTTCCTATTGGGTCTCTGTGAAATTAGAGGACAAGGAATTGAAGTGAGCTTCCAAGTCTTGGCTATGGGTGTGGGCCATGATGGAGAGAGAAAATGAAAATGGAAGGGTGGGACCACACATAAAATGGGTTATGGGTGAAGTGTGTCATGACGATCAGGACGACGAGGGGAATCCAATGGGGTAAGGCTCAAATAAGGGTGTTGGAAGGGAGTCAGGTCCACGAGAAAAACAAATTGCTGAAAAATGATATGTATGACTGTGATAAGGGTGAAGAGAAGAATCCAATGGGATAGGGATCAAATGATTGTGCCAATAGGATCCAATTTTTTTTCTCCTATGGAGTTATACTCCGATCTGAAGAATATTGTAGTGTTGAAATGGCCAAATTCTTAACAACAAAAAATGTGTAGTAATTTCGCAACCCGAATGCAGGAGGCATAGTTGCGTAGAAATAGATCTTGTCTGTTCTGTTTTTGTTTCTGTCCCAAGGGTTAGGGTATGAAGGGTGTCTACAAACAAGGGTTTGTCATGTTCTATAGTTCTCTGATATACGTGCATGGTCCAATAGTAGTACTCTTCCCAATCTCTCAAGGAATCAACTAAGGAGGCTAGAATGTTCCCTTAGTCGTACTACCCAAATACTCAGGTACTAGAGAGTATCTTCCCGAGTGTTGTTCTCGGTGGCACTATTACAGTCAGGCGGTAGATCAATTTATCTATGGAGGGATTTGGGAGATCTAGGAAAATATGTATATAGGTTTTGTTTGATGCGCTACCACTCAAAGGGGTACCAACAGGGGTTACAAGGGTGGCCAACAGATGTGTGCTTAAGTACCACTTGTATTTCCTACATGTATGACTCCCCGACAGTGGGTTTTTGCATGTAACGACATATCTATGTAGCTTTAAGACGTCAGAATATGTCTCTACCTTGAAAAAAAATTAACAAACAATTTTCTACCAAGGAAAGTTCTATGATACCACTTGTAGTATTATAGATATAAAATAGTATGCAGAACATAAATATTTTAGCTAGAAATGGAAGAACAACAATGATATAACTAGAACAATACCAAAATAATACCAGAATAACACCAGAAAGAGCACCTTGATTAATGATAGCAATGTTCACTTGCCTCTTCGAGGGGGAAACCTCCAACAGAGAAGAGCTCTATTAAAATAATATCCAAGACAAAACTTTTCATACCCTCTACTCCTATTTATACTAAATCTGTCTATCCAAAAGAACAATCTAGAAGAAGATCCTTCTAGAAGTAGAAGCTTCTATTAGGTCTTCTTACATTTGACTTATTCTTCTTTATTGCTAGGCCTTATGAATATTGGCCTTTATTACATGGAAATATATTATTCTACCTATTTGAGGCGTTAGGGAGGTTAGGTCCTGTTGACCGCCCATTTAGCACTGGTGGTCAACTCATGTGCCATGAAGAGATGTATTGCTAGATGCCATATTATTGAAGATTCTTGGTTCTACAGGGCTGTGTTTGGCCCAACACTTATTTTTGTATTTGGAATTTCTGCACCCCTGCCTGGGTTAATAATGTAATAGGTTTGCATGAGTCATGTCTAGGTCTGCATGAGTCCTTTCACCGAGGGTTTTTTATCCTTAGGTTATCATTGGGCCTTCCAGCCTTAATGATTTCCCTCGAGTCTTTCCCTCGCACTTTACATATGTCCTCCAAAGTGGTGAACGACGTTGCAGTGGGCTTATGTTTTGGTAACTATATAGGGAATTCATTGTAAATGACCATGCAAGACATCATAGAAAGTTTTGCAGAATTCCGTCGATTCTAGGTAAGTTTTTTTTTAATTAATTAATTTTTAATTAAATTTCCCTAAGTTTGGAGGTTTAATTATTTAATTAATTAATTATTTTTGAGCAAATATTGTAAAACCTGGATCCTTGGACTTTTGATAGGGGTATTTGTGCTCAAAAGAAATGGAATAGCACCTTCTACATACTTGGACCAAGTTTCAGCTCAGTCAGACAACTTTAGCCATGGGTTAGTCCACCTAGAGTGTCAGTCAGTCTATAACAACAATTTTAATTGCTAAAGTCTAAGCATGGCAAATGTAAAAATTGTAATAATGAGTTAGATGATTTGAAATATTGAAATGATGGTTAGAGAGAGACCCCCTAAGCATAAACTTAGCCTCCCAACCCTTTTTAACCTTGTCTAACCCCTTTTCCAACCCCAACACTCAAAAGTTGCACCCCCCTAGGGGGATTGACGTTTTTCACTTTTTAATTTAATTTTGACTTTGGTGTGGCCCCCTCTCCTAAGTTTTCACTTCATTTAACCTTCCTTTAATCCATATTAGTGATCCTTATCACTCCACCTCACCCATAAGTTTGGGTTGAATTTTGACCAAGAGGAGTGCTCTCCAAGAGAGTTATGCCCTCCTTTTTGTCTCTCCAATAAAAGTTACATTTTTTTATTTTGGAAAGGCTCTTCACCTCACCTTGGCACGGATCCCATGCCTTTCCCTCATCCTTTGTGTGATCCCAACACTTCACACCTCTTCCTAACCTCTCATCTATTCTCCTCATCCCTAGAGGTGCGCCCTCCCATACCTTGAAACTCAACAAATAATTAAGAAAAAATTATTTGAGTCTTTTCACTTTCCTTGGCACAAATCCCACACTTTCTCCATGCCATTAGATCTATCTAAATAATTCTTCTATTTTTCTACACCCTATATCTATTGTGCAAACCCTAGGAAGTGTGCCCTAGCCTAGAGATCTACTCTATTGCTTGGTGGTGGACACTTGGCTTAGATCCAAGAGGGGTAGGCTGCCTCTCCAAGTATAAATAGATCCCTTTTCTCTCTCCCAACTCACCATATCTTGAGCTATTGTTATGCTACTTGATTTACAACTCTCTCTCTCTCTCATCTCATTAATTTTCATGTCATTCTAGCTCTTAGGTTTTGGAGTATTCCTCTCCAAGATCTACTTCTTTTTGGTAATAAAGTTCAAGAAGCTTTGGAGGACAACAAGTGGGTAATGTGTATGCTTGCTTCTCTTATGCATATGGAGGTAACCTTGTGTAATTTCTTTGTTGATTCATGTTATATTGGATCTTGAATAAAGTATTATTTGGGTAGGTTAGATGGTGTGTATGCCCTTTTATCCTATGAATCTTAATGCATAACTTAAATTGAAGTGTCGTTTATGTTATTTGCACTAACATTCTATCTAGTATATGCTTTATCTTGAGGGAGGATTGCAGGTTAGCTTCCGAGGTTTCATTGGGAAGACCTTCTAGAAGGGAAGGGTCTCTTGAGGCTTCACATACTTCAGCCACCTTGATTATTACCTTGCTCTATATATGCTATACATCCATCTCACTTTTCAGCTAGCATCAATGGTTTAGATAGGTCAATAATATCTCAAAATTTATATTATCTTGTGGAAGGTCCTTGTCCCAAAAGGACAAGGTTTTTCTTGACTTTGCTTGGTTGTATGTAGCCATCCTAGCAAGAATATCTTGTTGTTGTAACATGTACATCAGATCTGATAGGAGGCTCTTGGCTGCCCCAAGAAGACACATACAACAGTCAACAACCCCTTGGGGGACTTGGTATCTATCTCTCACCTTTATTCTCTTTTTCTAGCTTAGAAAGTGAACTTTTCTTCTTTGTTTGCTTGTTAGATTGAGCTTGAGGTGTAAGAGTGGAAGTGGTATGGCCTCCCCTCTTCTTCAAGCTTATGGGTAGACTAGGACATGGGTAGGTCTAGCTTCATTTCAGTTTTGTTGAGTCTTTATCCTAGCTTGGCCGTGTGATTTAGATGGTGTGGGCACCATCTCAACCCCACGTGGGTAGTGTTGATTGCTTGTAGATCTAGCTTGCTTATTAGTTTGTTGTTTTGTTCATTCTCTTGCTATCTCATCTTTGCTAAGTCTTCATAATAAGATCTAAGAGAGAACACTATAATAACTAAGACAAGATAACTAAGTACCTACCTAGTTGGGTGAGAAACCCCCAAAGAGGTAAGGGTAAGTGTTAAATCCTTATTTTCTCATGTTTTGTGATTTATCTAAGTTGTTTAATAATCTCAATGTGTATGCTTTAGATCAGATCTCACATCTCTTAAGCCCATTGAGCAACACACTTAAAATCTATCTTGATCTAGTTTGTTTATCTTCCATTCAAGCTTTTAATTGTCTCTTAAGCACATATATTTGAATCTCATGCTTTATATCTCTTATGGTGCTTAGTTAATAAGTGGTTATTGTGTTTATGATTGAATATCTCCTAATAGCCATGTCTTGGGCTTGAGTTTATTGAATGGTTTAACTTGGCAAACACATTAAATCTTCTTTCTTTTCATCTCATAAGGCAAGTTGTTTTTGCCATTGAATTTATGGTATCTAATCAAGTAATATGATGTGCATGTAATTTAAATGTATTTATATCTATAAGCCTTGTATCTACTTTCTTTCTTATGTGTTGATGTATTTAATTGTTAAAGCTTTAACAACACATTTCTGGGCATTTTAAGTTTCGACCATCTCATTATTTTGCACTTTTTAAGTACTTGAAAACTCTCAAAACACTCTTGTAATCACCTAAAAGTATACCTAACTATCATATATACTTAATAGACTATTTTAGGGTACCTTATACCACCATCTCCACCATCTAAAATGGGTTTGAGGAAAACAATGGAGGGTAGTGGCAGGGGACTGTCTCGTGGTGCTCCAGGTGGGTGTCCTCTCCGGGAAGTACTCTTACTGTCAGGGCTGACCATGGAAGCTAGAGTGGGCCTCGTTGCCTTACTATCTTGAGAACCCAATAGTTATTCGGAAATGGGAGGAGGAGGCTTTGGTGAAAGCCAATTAACCTAAAATCTTTAAGAAAATCCTAACTATTAATCCCTTGGCCACATCTAATAATATTTGAGGGGTTTGATAGTAAAGAGCGTAGATTGTATTCATTTATTCATAGTAATTGTGCTTAATCTTGATAATATTGTTGATGAAGTAATATGTTGATGATCTAGTGTAAATGATGATGTGAATGATGCTTTGAACCTTCTATATCCTGCACACACATTGAAAATACACTTGGTTAGTTTTGCTTTGTATAAATTCTGATATATCATTCTTTGTAAAGCTTGTAAATGAATGTACATGATATTCTTTATTGAGTTATTCTTTATTGTAAATATTTAACTTGTAATTCTTTTTTAACTTGTAATTCTTTTTTAACTTGTAATTCTTTTGTAATTAACCACTTTGAAGAATAGTTGACCCCTTGCCCAATTTCTAGGCACTAGTCTTAGTTGACCTAGGGAAAGAACTTGCTTCTCATGCTAACCCTTGCATATTGAATGGTTTCCTTAGAATCTTAGGATTAGAATCCCCTCTAAACTTAAAAAATTAAAATTAACTCCTAGAATCTAACTTAATTCATCTAGTAACTAAGGTCTACCCCCTTTGGCTTCCCTAAGAGTAAGCCTAGATGGAAGAGGTTCTGGTCAAAGTGACAGTGTGGGCTGTGAACCTAGGCATTGTGCCTCCAAGGAAACACTAAGTGAGTTGAACTCAACTCACATCTGCAAGTGTGTATAAGGATGGCAACAGGTCCCTAACAAGAAGTGATATCCCTAGTCATAAAATTTCCCTCTAACATAAGCAATATTAAACTAGTGATGTTTTTAATCCGTGAATGTATTTCTCCTACGAATCATTGATGCCCAAGTTTATGAAGTCCATTTTGTAGATATGTGACCCATAGAAAGGGAAATGTCCCATGAGATGATTATGACCTTGCCAACTACAGTGACAATTTTAAGAATCCCCAATAAATTTAGATGTATATTAAATGGGTGAATCCTCATGATACACAGAAAAATTTGAAATCTATTTTATCATTAATATATATATAAGATTTTGGAATTATAAAATCATGTAAAGTGTTGAGAATCTTTCACTAAATTATAAAACCTTGTAAAGTCTTGGAAAATATTTCACTAAATTATTAAATGTTGTGGAGTCTTGGTGAATCTTTCACTAGATTATAAAACATTTTGAAAACTTGGAGAATATTTTGATATAGTATAAAATGAATATAATTGTAGGAAATATTTTCATTAAACTATAATATGTACTTATTTTCCATGTTTGGAAAAAAATAGAATTTGTTCATCCTATAGAAAATGTTGCAAGCATCAGGGGTTGCATTTGTTATGGTTTTTGGAGTACACTACAAGCAATATTAAACTAGTGATGTTTTTAATCCGTGAATGTATTTCTCCTACGAATTCATTGATGCCCAAGTTTATGAAGTCCATTTTGTAGATATGTGACCCATAGAAAGGGAAATGTCACATGAGATGATTATGACCTTGCCAACTACAGTGACAATTTTAAGAAGCCCGAA
>ML789416.1:239234-257530 GCA_009831015.1 Picea engelmannii
ACATTCCTGCAAACCTTCCTTAACTTTAACAACAAGAGACTAGCATTTTCATCAAACTTTTCTTTAGTCTCACATGCCTAGTTTTGGATTAGTCAACAACCCTAACTTGAAGTAATCATACCTTTGTACCTGTAATGAATAAATATATGAAACTGATATACAATGTTCTTTAGTGTTTTCTATGCAATTCCTCCAGGTGTCACTACTTGGAACCTCTCTAAAAATGAGTTATAGCAAAAATGGCATACCTTTCTAAATTCTGGCTTATTCTAGAGAGCGACCTTGTAGAGCGTGCCACGCACATAATATTTTTTGAATCGATATGAAAATATTACTCATAATACTAAAGACTGTACTCTAACCAACACATTTGGTCTTACTAAATTTGGATCTTTTATGAAGACGTTATGACGTTTTTACCCGAAACACATGTTTTTGACTAGTTTCAGGACTAGCCAGAAACCCTATTTTCCACGGAGTGTAACTCCAAAAATACAATGACCCACAATATTAATTACTTACCACAGATACTTGGATATGTTTCCTCAATGGAATAGCAATTTCACAGTCTAAATCATTCTAGAAAAAAAGTTATTGCCAAAATGGTGAGATGGCCTGTAAATAACATACCTTAGAAATCATCATCAAAATAATTTATCCTTCCTTCAATTCCGGCCTTCTTTTCTTCACCTTCCCTCAGAAATTCAGCTTATATATCCTTTGATTACCTTAGACACCTATAGGTATTCAATATTCTCAAGTGTTTCTTAAATGAGAAATCCTTGCCTATTATTTATACTCTCCAAGTAGCTTCCTTAAAAACATATTCTAGGTCACTTTGCCCACTTTCCTTATTTTAGGGTTAACCCACTTCTAATTTTTCCATTGAATTTATTATTTAAGTAATTTATTTTGTATTCACTTTGAATTATAGTACACTCATCACTTCACTTTATTATTTACCTTCTAAAATCTCTTAAACCACTTTGACTTCTTTGACCTTTTGGGGCTTCTAGATGACATATGAGGGTCCTCCAACTTCATAAGGCCATAACTCTCAAACCATGAGGAGTTATGTGGCATTCCACATACCACCAGAAATGGAATGACATGTACTATCTATATATAATAGTATTACCTTCAAATATAGAAAAATCCATATCATTATCCATCAAACAAACTTGGTTCCATTACCCAAACCTGGGTTCTCCAACTTCACATGGTCATAACTCTCTAACCGTGAGGAGTTATGTGGCGTTCCACATACCACTGAAAATGGAATGACAAACACTATCCATATAGAATAGTTTCCCTGAAAAATTCACTATCCTTCATCTCATTATTCCACAATTAAGCATGGGTTCTCTTACTCTGCAAAGCGTCTTCCCCTGAGGGCTTTCACCATAAGGGGACCACTTTGGAGTTCATCCATATTTACTTCTTATGAACCATGAAAAGACAATAATGAGTCATCTTTACATAAAATAATATTAGGTCCATTACCCAAACCTTTGTGCTATGGGGCTTTATTCAAGGGTTGACATCAATCACAACCAACCTTAATCAACAATATCCCCCTTTGGCATTGATGGAAACACTCTGATGCAATAATGAAATCATATCACTCATACTCCCCCTGGAACCATATCTCTGTCCTCTGCATCTGATAAATCTGCTCCCTCTGGAACCATGCCTCTGTCCTCTGCATCTGATAAATCTCTCCCCCTTTGTCATCAATGGAAAAGGTATCTTTCCATCCGGGGATGCTCCCTCTGACTGAACTGTCCTCTTATGGTGCTTCCTCATGTACATTTAAGACATATAAGATAAACATTCAAAAAACATTCATTTTGGAGTGGAAATAAATCCAAGTATTTGGTGAATATATTCAAAGGCTTCTCGTGGAAGTGGTTTTGTAAATATGTCTACCACTTATTCTTTTGTGCCCAAATACTCAACTCTGATGTTCTTTTTTGCAACCTACTCCAGTAGAAAGTGATACTTGATTGGAATGTGCTTCATCTTGGAGTGCATCACCGGGTTCTTTGAGATATTGATGGCACTTGTATTATGACAATAGATTGGAATGGGCTCATCATACTCAACCTGTATATCTATCAAAGTTTGTTTCATCCAAATTACCTCTGTACAACATGATGTTGCTGAAATATACTCTGCCTCAGTTGTAGATAAAGATATTGATGATTGTTTCTTGCTTAGCCATGATACTAAACACTCACCCAAGTAGAATGTTGCTCCACTAGTGCTTTGTCGGTCATCAATACAACCTACCCAATCTTCATTTGTGTAGGAAATTAGTGATAGATCCTTTCCTTTTGCATACAATAATCCAAACTCTTATGTTCCTTTGAGATATCCAAAAATCCTCTTCACTGCTAATACATGTGATTCCTTTGGTGCTGCTTGAAATCATGCCACCTGTCCAACTGCCTGCATTACATCTGGTCTGGATGCTATCACATATAGTAGTATACCAATCATTAACTTGTATTGGCTCTGATCTATAGACTTCGAATCATCATATTTTCTCAACTTGCAACTAGTTTGCATGGGAATGATAACTGGCTTGCAATCTTCCATTCCGAACCTCTTCAACATTTCTCTGATATACCTGGTTTGAGAAATAGAAATTCCTTGATTTATTTGATGTATATGAAGTCCTAGAAATAATTATAGTTTGATCCAGGTGGATATCGGTGGCCACCCACCTTTTCCAACTAGCTCAAAATAGTTTTTTGGTAATTTTGGCAATTTACTATTTTTAGTAGTTTTTACTTCCAGGGCCATTTTGAGGGCCTAAACAAAGGTTTTTTTGGATCGACCTTATCAATGATGGCCCAAAACATTATTGAGGCCCCAAAATGAATCTCCTCGATGATACCTTTCCAATGGGCTATCATACGCCTAAAACAGAGATCGTATGCAAAAGTTACGACCCCGGGAAGTTAATGTACTAACTTACCCAAACGAGGCCCACATGACTTTTGGCGCTTCATCTCCTAGGGTTAGTTTTTTGGATGTCTAGGGTTTTTGGCATTCTTGTTTATTGTAAAAAGGCCTTCAGAGCCTCATTGTAATCTTCTTCTTGTGAATGAGCACAACCGTTACATCTCTTCTCAGAGATAAGCCGCCACCATTCCAACAAGCTTGTTTTCGCTACATTTTACAGTTTCAGCTTATTTCATTATTGAATAGAAAATCAGTTTCACTATATCTCTGTTATTTTGTGTTAGGCACCTGTTGATAATTTGTAGTCATTTCATTCTTCTTATAAAATCTGAATCAGTGGTATCAGAGCGGTCTTCTCCTTGTCGTCTTAATGCATGTCCCCAATGAGATTGAAGTACAAAGAGTTGGGTCTCGAGCTTGTTTCTCTTGAGGACAAAAGCTCTCGCATGCCCAAGCGACCTCTCATGGTAGTAGAAAATAAAGATGACTGGACATGAGATCCTTTCAAACTGTTGATTGAGGAAGCCCTCACGCAACAGAGGAACGAGATGATGGATAGTTTCATGCAAATCCTTCGGTGGCTACCTACAGGCAATGCATCTTCTTCGAGTGGAGGTGCCGCCCCCTTCAAGGTACAAATAAACTTCGATATTCCTATATTTGAAGGTCTAATAGATGCACATGCTGTAGACAAATGGTTGAATCTACTAGAAGGGTATTTTTCTGTCCATAACTTTTTGGATAAAGAAAAGATTACTTTTGCGCTCCTCAAAGTCGTTCCCCATGTCAAAGATTGGTGGGAAACTTTCTGTGAGAAAAAGGATACAAAGGAACCCTCATTATTTATAGCCATGGACACCTGGGAATCCTTCATGGATGTTATTAAGGAACAATACTACCCTATCGGAAGTTATGATGACCTGTATACCAAATGGACTACACTGCGGCAAGAAAGGGACCAAGCAGTGTCAGATTTCACAAATATCTTCCATACCTTGCGCACCAAGATGGGTATCAAATATTTGGAACGACATCTGGTGCTCAAGTACTGTGTTTCTCTGCATAGATACATCTAGACTGAAATGGAATTTCTGGACATCTCATCCTTGGGTGTGGCCTACCGATATGTCATCAAAATCGAGCAGAAGCTCAAACAAAAGGCGCGATAATTTGTGCCTGGAAACCCCTCACAACAAAATCTAGTAAAGGGTGGCACCAACCCATAGAACAAAGGATAGAACAAAGATGGACAGTATCAGAACAACCAGTCCAAGCAGCAAGTAAAGAAGGACACTGGAAAGACAAAGAAAGATACTGGGAAGTGGTGCGATTTCCATAAGAGCCCTTGGCATAACACTATTGACTTCCGCTCAAAGTAGTCATTGGTGGCCTAAGTGAAAGCCTCTAAATCAGATGTAGATTCTGACTCTGAGCCAGAACCAGAAAGGGAAAGATGGAACATTGACACGGAACCCAGTGCCACCATTGCTACCACCAAGCTCTAGCCTGGTGAACTAGACGAGCCAGAAGAAGGAAAGCACCTCTTCCATTCACAGATGTGGTTAAAAGAAACCTGTTGCACTTCATCGTTGATAGTGGTAGCTAGAAGAACCTCATCTCAGAAGAGGTTGTCAAGCAGCCAACCCTGCCAACAATGCTGCACCCACAACCCTACACCATTGGATGGCTCCACCAAGGAAGCGATCTCTGCATCAGTCAACAGTGTCGACTGTCATACGACATCAATCCCTTCAAAGACGAGGTATTGTGTGATGTTTCTCCTCTCGAAGTTTGTGATGTTCTTTTGGGCCAACCTTATTTATGGAAATGTCATGTTGTATATGAGTCTATGCCTCATAGTGTTATTATTACATTGAACAGGAAATTGTACAGGATACCCAAGCCAGTCCCACCTAGTTCTATTTCCTTGATCTCTAGTAAGCAATGCAGAAAGGTCATCTCTCAGACGAGGAAGTTTGTATTCTTCATGATTAGCTCTCAGAATAAGAGAAAGATCACAGGCACATCCAAGGTCTCTATGGTCGACCTCTCCACACAGCAGAAGCAAGTAGACAAGGTCATGGAAGAATACTCAGATATCTTCTCCTCACCTACTGGGGTACCTCTGCACTGCCAAGTCAAGAATCGATCTGACCCCCGGTGCATTATGTGGGGTAATATCTCTGTGCATATAATTTCCATATTCAGGATGGGTTGTTGTGTCATCTGTGCCATATTTGTGTTCCATCAAGCGAGTGAGCGAAGTTGATCTGGGAATCCCACTACAGTCGGGTGCCAGGACACTTCGGCGTCGAAAATATAGTGGCAATGCTACAAAAACATTTCTACTAGCTAAAACTTCAACAGGAGGTCAACAAGTATATTAGGTCATGCACTGCTTGCGTGATTGCCAAACCGAACACTAAGAAATAGGGCCTGTACACCCCTCTTCCTACTCTTGAAAGGCCATGGGAATCCATCTCAATGGATTACATGTTAGGCCTCCCATCCACCAAGTGGGGAAATGACTGTGTTTTTGTGGTTGTTGATTGCTTTTCTAAACTAGCGATTTTGGTTGCCTGCAAGAAGAACATCACAACAAAGGCCACTACCAAGCTCTTCTTTGAACGATTCTGGGTACATTTTGGAATCCCACAAACCCTTGTCTCAGATCGGGACATTCAATTTCTTAGCACATTCTGGTTGAGCCTCTGGTCACTACTAGACACCAAGCTCACCAAATCCACGGCCTTCCACCCGTAGATAGATGGCCAAACCAAGGTCGTAAACCGAATGATTGTGCATATCCTCCACATGGATAATTCATAGCACCCTCACACATGGGATGAGATTCTTCCCTATTTCCAGCATAGCTACAACCGAGCCTTGCATATCTCAACTGGCCATATCCCCTTTCAGGTGGGGTTGGGATTCCAACCATTGGGTCCCATAGATGTTGCACTTCCCCTTGCAGTCACCTCGACCGACTCATTCCTTGCTCCAACTGAAGCTGACAAAGCCACCTGGTTCATTGAGCAGATCCAACACATCCACCAATAGGTTCAAGATACCCTACAGAAGTCCAATGACAAGTACAAACAACACCATGATCAACATTAGGTGCCACATAAGTTTCAAGTGGGTGACAAAGTTTGATTGCACTTGCAGAAAGAATGCCTTACAGGACCCCATCAGAATCTTTTCCCACTCCATTATGGGTCATACACCATCACCAAGGCCATGGGGGATAATTATTTTCATCTCAACATTCCTTCTTTCCTTGGCCTGGACCCAGTGTTCAATGTGGATCTCCTTCGCCCTTATTTCCCACCATTATTGGACACCTCAAAAGTAGCAGAACAACTGACACCAACTGAGCTCAAATCTGACTGCATATAACAGGCATCCAATGATTAGATTGTGTACACAGAAATCAAAGGCACTCAACAACAAAGGTTCCAACTTTATCGAGTCGTCAAAGCAGGGCAGCTCCTGCACCAAGGCAAGTGGCTCACCCGAGGCCAGATTCAACATAAATTTTCTCATCTAATGGGGAACCTCAACGAAATGGATATCATTACTTCCTAAGGAGGGAGGATTGATCCAGGTGGATATCTATGTCCACCCACCTTTTCCAACTGGCTCAAAACAATTTTTTGGCAATTTTGGTAATTTACTATTTTTAGCAGTTTTTACTTCCGAGGCCATTTTGAGGGCCTAAATGAAGGTTTTTCAGGATTGAGCTTCTCAATGACAATATATGGCATGATTTAGGTCCCAAAATGAATCTCCTCGATGATACCTTTCCAACGGGATATCATACGCCTAAAACGGAGATCGTATGCAAAAGTTACGACCTCGAGAAGTTAATGTACTAACTTACCCAAATGGGGCCCACATGACTTTTGGCGCTTCATCTACTAGGGTTAAGTTTTTTGGATGTCTAGGGTTTTTGGAACTCATGTTTATTGTAAAAATTCCTTCAGAGCCTCATTTTAATATTCTTCTTTCGAATGAGCGCAACCGTCACATCTCTTCTCAGAGATAAGCCGCCACCATTCCAGCAAGCTTGTTTCCGCTGCATTTTACAGTTTCATCTTATTTCATTATTGAATAGAAAACCAGTTTCATTGTATCTCTGTTATTTTGTGTTAAGCACCTATTAATAATTTGTAGTCATTTTGTTCTACTTATAAAATCTGGATCATAGTTCTCCAAGTAATGACATTTCAAATTCATTTTGCATATCTTTTGCAAATTTCTGGCTTAACCTATCATCATCACTACCAAAAATAATATCATCAACATAAAATTCAATTAATAAAATATTACCTTGACTTACCTTGATGAAGAGGTTGTTGTATGCACTTCCTTTTCTGAACCCTTCCTACTGCAGGTACTTATCCAGTCTAGAGTACCATGCTCTAGGATCCTGTTTTAGACCATACATAGCCTTTTTTAATTTACACACATAATCTGTGTTCTTTGACAACTGAAATCCTTTTGGTTGTTCAATGTAGACTTCTTCTTCAATTTCCCCATTCAGAAAAGATGATTTTACGTCCATATGATATACTTTAACATTTTTGGAGCATGCATAAGCTAAAAACAAACAGATTGCTTCCATTTTGGCAATTGGAGTCTCTTTAAAGTTGATTCCTTCAATCCAAGCATATCCTTTGCATACCAATATAGCTATGTTCCTTGTAACCTGTCCATATTCATTCAATTTATTTCTGAAAACCCATTTTGTGCCGATCACATTCTTATTCTTTGGTCTTGGAACCAATTCCCAAGTGTCATTTTTATCTATTTGATCAAATTCTTCATCCATGGCCTTATTCCAAAATTCATCCTTGCTCGCTTCTTCAAAACAATTTGGTTCAATTGTAGATAAGAGTGCTAGGTGTGTTTCTTTTGGTGAATGGATTCTTCTTCTAGTCTCAACTCCTGCATATTTGTTTTCGATAATTTGATCTGAAGGATGATTCTTTTGTACTTGTTTATTGGGTGTCTTTGGAGAAACTTGTTGAACTTGCTCTTCTGCTTCTGTCGGATTCTCTTCATCTTCCTCTTCTACTTATTTTTCATCTTCTGCTTCTTCTTCTAAGGGTTGTTTCATTGATTCATTTTCTTCCTTTGATTCTGGTCTACCTAATTCATCAATTGTTACGTTGATGCTTTCCACAACTTTGTTCAATCTTAGATTGTAACACTTGTATGCTTTCCTTGTACTTGAGTAACCAACAAGTACTACTTTGTCCACACGAGATTCAAACTTTCCCATTCCGCCATCTTCCTTTTTGATATAGCATTTTCTTCCAAAAACTTTGAAGTGATTTACATTTTCTAGTCTTCCTTTCCATAGTTCGTAAGGAGTTTTGTCAGTGTTATTTCTGAGAATTACTCTATTTTGAATGTGAAATGTTGTATGCACTGCATGTGTCCAAAAAATATCTATCAATTTTGAATCCATTAGCATTGTTCAAGCCATTTCTTGTACTGTTTTGTTCTTTCTTTCTACAACTCCATTCTGTTGAGGTGTCCTAGCAACAAATAATTGCCTTTTTATTCCATGATTGTTGCAGTAGTCCATAAATTCCTTTGAGGTGAACTCTCCTCCTTTATCATATCTCAAGAATTTGATTTTTGAATCCATTTCATTTTCAACCATTTCCTTGTAGATCTTGAAGTTTTCAAAAGCTTCTCACTTATTCTTGAGAAAGCAAACTGCAGTCATTCTTGTATAATCATCAACTAACAACATAAAGTATTTCTCACCTTTTAAGCCCTTTGTTTTAGTTGGTCCAAATAGATCACTATGCACAATTTCCAGTGGTCTTTTCATTGAATATTCCTTTGATTTGAATCTGGTCTTTGTTTGCTTTCCTTGTTGACAATGCTTGCATAAAGTGTTGTTTGGTTTCGTGATCTAGGGAATTTATCTGACTACTTCTCTTTTGTTGACTTTGACAAGGTTATCAAAATGTATGTGACCCATTATTTTGTGCCATAGCCAACTTTCATCTTCCTTTCCTAGACAACATTTTTCATTTCCGATTTCACTTAACACATATATGTTGCTTGAAGTTCTAGCAGTTGTAGCGACCAATTTCCCTGAACCTTCTTTTCTTATCTCACACTTTTGTGAATCAAAAGTAACTTTATGACCTTGGTCACACATTTTACTCACACTTAGAAGGTTATGTTTCATATCTTTTACTAGTAGAACATTTCCTGCCTTTTCATTCTTGTTCCCAATTCAGACTATGCCTTTTCTAATGATTTTGGCTGAATCATCATTTCTTAAGGAGACTGATCCATATTTTTCCTTTCGTAATGTAAGAAACTTGTCTCTATCACCTGTCATGTGTTTTGAACACCCACTGTCAACATACCAACCATGTTTCTTCTGCTTAGCTTGTAGAATGAGTGTGCATTCTTCCTTGCTATATTGATCTTGCTTTCTTATCCATGTTCTTTTATGTGGTTCTTGTTTGTGACTGTTGTTTTTATATTGAGGTTCTTTAGGAGGGATTTTCATTCTTCACTCTTTGGCCACATGTCCAAAATTGTTACATTTGTAACATTCCACTTCATTTCTCAAGGATTCAAACCTATTGTAATTTCTTCTCTGTGTTTCACGAGGCCTTCTTGAATAATCCGTTTGTGTATAACTCTCAAAGTTGTTGTTGTTCCTATTGTTAGCTCTGCATTCACAACTTTATGTCCAAAATTATTACATGCATAACATAAACCAAAAAATATAGTTTGATACCTGGGAGTTGAGGATCTTTTGAAAGGAATTTCTCTTGTAAATCCTTCTTCTTCTTTAGGCCTATATGTCGTTTGTTGATTCTGAAATCTAAATATTCTCGGTGGAGGAGTGTCCCTGTAATCTTCTTTGTATATCTTCCTATCCCCTTTGATTGTTTCTACATAGCTTTTTGGATATGTTTCTTGCTCTATTGTTTTGGAGCTTGATCCCTTTTCTGTATGATTGTATACAAGTACGGTCTTGTCAAAATGGGATTTTTGACTGTTAATAATGTCATCAAAAACTTTTGAGATATTCTACATATTTTTCTTTTGAATATCCATTCTTAATGTTACAATCTATGCTTCCAAGTTTTCGATGAGCCTGTCCTTTTCTTCTAGTTGTTCTTTGAGTGCTTCTTCAATTCTTTTATCTTCTTCTATTTGAACTTTCAATTTTGTGATCATTTGTTCTAGTTCTTGAGTGTCTTCTTTCTTGTCTAGTTCTACTTGTAGTTTCTTGTTCTTCTTCTTTTCTCTTCTGATAAATTCTATGGCACACATTAATTCTTCTTGAAATTCAACTTTTGCTTCTTCAATTTCTTCTACGATTTCTTCTTTGGCTTTTTCATATTCTTCTTCGATGTCTTCTTTGTCAGAGTCTTTTATTGCCATGAATAGAACTCTTCCTGTCTCACTGTCACTGACTTCATATTCATTTGATGATGAGATGTCTTCTTTGGTGCAGAGGCTTTTCTTGAAAACTTTCTTTGTAGTTATTTTGCCTTTATATGTTTGTTTTCCTTTTGAGTAACCTTCATCATTTATCCTTTTCTTATGAGGACATTTTTTAGCAAAATAACCAATACCATCACAATTAAAACAAATTAAAGGAAGTTTACCTCTATACCTACTATTGGTTCCCTTGTTCAATGTTTTGACGAAGTTGGCCACTTCTTCATCATCTTTTGAGACGTCACTGTTGTTGCTATATTCTTCTTGTTTCTCTTTCTTTTTCTTTGATCTTTTGGATGCTTTGAAGGCTTCTTCTTTTACATATGGATTTTCTTGTTCAGTTCTCATTTCATATGCTATGAAGATTCCATGCAGTTCATCCATGCTTATTGATTTTAGATCTGATCTTTCTTCTAGTGTTGATATCTTAGGGTTAAATCTCATAGGAAGAGATCTTAGTATCTTTTGAACATTTACAGATTCTTCAATTTCTTCTCCCAATCCTATGATTGCATTCATTGTTTCATCGACTCGTAAGAAGTAGGATGCAATATTCTCATCTTCCTTCATTTTTAGTTGTTCGAACGGACCCCTGTAAGTTTGAAGCTTTGCTGCTTTGACTTTTGTATCTCCTTCATAAATATTTCTAAGCTTGTCCCAAATCACTTTAGCGGATTTATAATGTGCAACTTTGGTGAATATCATTTCACTGAGACCATTCAGAAGTGCATTTGTGGCTTTGGAAATATTTTGACCAAGTTTAACTGCTTTTTCATTTGTTGGTGGAACTATTGGTGTTGTGTATCCATCTACAATTGATTGCCAAATTTCAAATCCTTGTGCATGTATATATGTCTTCATCCTTATGCTCCAAAAGAAATACTTTTGTCCATCAAACTGTGGTATTCCATATTTATACAAGTTGTTTCTCTCCATGATCTACCTTTCAGTGGTTAAACCGATTTCTAAAGGAAATTGCTCTAAAACCAGTTGTTGGATTACTAAGAGGGGGGGTGAATCAGTAATAGAGCAATTTGATCATTTTTAACCAAATCATCCAAGTGTTATGTCAATGTATAATTATCATCCAATAATGAGGAATGAACAAATGAACAATCATACACATACACAGTACACCAGTGTTTTACATGGAAACCCAAAGTGGGAGAAAACTATGAAATGTTTTTTCTTATATGTCTTGAAGAATTACATTCATTGGAAGCACCAACTTCCTTTGTTTTCCAGCTGCATTTGGAAGGAGGCTCAAACCCCCTAGTTTCTCAGGTTACAACCTGAGGGAAGCTCCAACTCCCCAATTATCTGGCTACAACCAGAAGGAGGCTACAACCTTCTATGTTCTCCGACTACAACCGAAAGGTGGCTACAACCACTTGTCCTTGCCCCATCCAACTTTTCCCACTTTCCTTATTTTAGGGTTAACCCACTTCTAATTTTTCCATTGAATTTATTATTTAAATAAATTTTTTTGTATTCACTTTGAATTATAGTACACTCATCACTTCACTTTATTATTTACCTTCTAAAATCTCTTAAACCACTTTGACTACTTTGACCTTTTGGGGCTTCTAGATGACATATGAGGGTCCTCCAACTTCGTAAGGTAATAAATCTCAAACCGTGAGGAGTTATGTGATGTTCCAGACACTAGAGTTAGTCGTTCAATGAATATAAAACATACCCAACATTCTCCCACTTGTTGGTTTCTTTGCATACAGGGGATTACAAGGTTACATAGTCAACAATCCAGGGAAGAAATTCCCATGGATCCTCTACACCAAGAGAAATTCTCATTTCTCATAGATTTTGTTAATGAATATGCAACATTCTTCAAAGTCTCCACCTTCATCAACAACACTTTCTTTTCTTCAACAATGTCTCTCACAAAGTGATATTGAATATCAATATGAATAATAAGTCGGGTTATTCACAAGAAAAATTTCACTCTGACTGTCACAATCTATCCTTACAACTTGATGTACCAACCTAATACCTGAACACAATCTTTGTAACTATACTGCTACCTTACTTCCATGGGTGGTTTCCATGTCTTCAGCTTCTATAGTTGAAAGTGCCACTACAACTTGTATTTTTCTCATCCAACTGATTTCTCATCCAAACAATTTAAAAACATACCCACTTGTAGATATCCTACGATCCAGATCTCCAACCCAATATGCATCCACAAAGCCATGTATGTCCAACACTCTGTCCAATCCTAGTCTTCCTTGGTAGCACAATCCATAGCTAGCAGTGCCATGCAAATACCTGAAAACCCTTTTTATTGTTGTCCAATGATCCTTCCATGGTTTTGACATATACCTGCTCAAAACTCCCACTTCATGTGCAATGTACGATCTACTACAAACCATTTCATACATCAAACTACCAACTACACTCCCATATGGAACATGAGACATGTCCTCCTCCTCCTCTTCCCATGTCTTGGGAAACTGATTTGCAGATAAATTTACACCAACAAGAATAGGGACCTTGACTGGTTTGCATTCCTACATATTAAACCTCTGCAATATTGTCTCGACATATTTTCTCTGATTTAACCATAGTTTCCTCTTTTTCCAATCTCTTTTAATTTCCATGCCCAAAATTAAATTTAGAGGACAACTAAGTTTTCACATCCTATATAATATCCTTGTTGTTTCCTATGAGCAATATGTCATCCACATACAAGACCAAATAAATCAAATGATCACCAATTAATTTAAAATACACACAGTGATCCTCTTTGCTTCTTGTGAAGCTACGTCCCAACATATAAGTATCAAATTTTTGATACCACATCATTGGTGATTGTTTTAAACCATACAAGGAATTTTTCATCTTGCATACCATATCCTTCTTTCCCTTCACAAAAAACCTTCTGGATGCTTCATATAGATTTCTTCTTCCAGATTGGGGGTTTGTAGGAATGTTGTCTTCACATCCATCTGTTCTACTTCAAAATCAAATGCAGCAGCAACATATAATATAAATCTTATAGAAGTTAACTTGGCAACAGGGGAAAAAATATCACCAAAATCAATTCCCTCAACCTAGGAATAACCCTTTTCTATTAACCGAGCTTTGTATTTCTCCACTTTTCCTTCTACATTCAGCTTATTTTTAAATACCCATTTGTTGCCAATGGGATTTCTTTCAGTAGGAAAATCTAATAGATCCCAAGCCTCATTCTTATCCAAGGCTGGAATTTCTTCATCCGTGGCCTTTTTCCAGAGCTTTCCATCCTCTGAATCCACTACCTCCTTGACGGTTCTAGGATCACCATCAGTAATAGACAAAGCAAAATTTGAACGGAAATCAGATGGATTATACCTTTTTGGTAGCCTTCTTTCTCAAACCGATCTCCTCAATACTAGAGTTTGAGGATCTTCTTCTTCTGATTCATGTTCTTCTGTAGAGTCTAATTCATCATCCTTTAAATCAAACTCTATTTTCTATGGTTATTCCTTACTTGGTAGGAATTCATGTTTAACAACATCCTTCATTTATCTAAATACCACATCTCAGTTACCTTCTTGTTTTTGGGTTCCAAATATTATAACATTTGAGACCATCTGTATACCCAATAAAGATACACTTTTCAGCCTTCTTATCTAGCTTACTCATGTTTTCCTTTGGAACATGAACATAGGCCTCACATCCAAATACCTTGAGATGTGTGAGAGAATGTTTCTTACCAGTCCATACCTCTTGTGAAGTCTTGTCATCAAGTGATGATGAGGGTGATCTATTGACTAGGTAACATGCAATACCCACTACCTCTGCCCATAATTATTTCCCTAACTTGGCACCACTAAGCATGCACCTTTCTTTTTCCATTAGCATCTTGTTCATCCTTTCTACAACTCCATTTTTCTGAAGTGTATATGGAGTAGTATTTTTCCTTGTTATACTACATTTCTTACAGAATTCTTCAAATTCATTCTCGCATAATTCTCTGCCATTATCTATCCTCAACACCTTAATGCTTTTCTTTGTTTGATTCTCAACAAGAGCCTTAAACTCTTTAAACCCGACAAAGACTTCAGATTTATTCTCGAGTAAATATATCCAAGTATTCCTCGAGAAGTCATCTATAAATGAGACATAGTACACATATTTTTCCAATGATGGAACTGACACAGGTCCAAACACATCACTATGAACTAGCTGTAAAATTCCTTCTACCCTCATTGCACCATAGGGGAATCTTACCTGATTATTCTTCCCATATACACAATGTTCACAGAAATAAAAATCCATAGAGTAGTTATAAATACCTTCAACCATACCTTTACCATGTAGTAGTCGAAGACCCTTCTCTTCGATATGCCCCGGTCTTTGATGCCACAACATAACCTTTTGTCCATAGATTGTAGGATTTCTTTCTTATTCAACTCCAATATCAGAAATAATTGAACTATTACATCCATCACTAATAATTCTTCCTTTCATCTTATACATAATTCCAAACCAAACTCCCTTCAACAACACCATTTCTCCTTGAACCATCCTGCAAATTTCATTTTCAAATATTTTTTTTACCAGTGCATCATCCATTTTTCTTACAGAAATCAAATTTCTAGCCAATCCTAAGATGTGCAGAACACTAGGTAGTGTTATAATCCTTTCTCGACCTATGATTTTGGTTGTCAAGTCATCACTTAGGAAAAAATTACCTCTATCATACCTTTCATATTCATAGAACCATTCCCTGTGGGGAGTCATATGAAAGGATGCACCTGATTCAACCAACCATGCCTCATGATCTGCATATGTGCTTGAAGAATCCAAGTACACATTCCCTCCTTCTTCCTTCAAGTTTCTTTCTTCTGTAGAAGGAGAGTCTTCAGATCCCTTCTTTTTCTCAACTTTGGATCTACACTACTTCTTGTAGTCCCCTTCTTTTTCACATCTCCAACATACCTTTACAAACTTTATAGGAGACTTATATCTTCCCTTAGACTTAGATCTCCCACTTGAGGACTTAGATCTATTTATTTCCTGGGATCGTCCTCTTGCAAACAATGCATATGTTCTCTGTCCTTCCATGTTTTTTTTTCTCATCTCCTCGGACAACAAGAATGAGACCACTTCATCAAAATTCAAGGCAATTGTATTAGTACCTATGGCCACAAACAGACTATCCCACGAGTCTGGTAAAGAGCACAGTAAACTGATACAATTATCTTCATCTGAAATTTTAAATCTCAACAGATACTAACTGACTTACCAAAGTATTGAATTCATTCAAATGCTCTGCCATCGTGTCTCCATATCCCATCCTCGGGTTAAATAATTTATTTCTCGGGAATAGTTTATTTACTAGGGACTTAGACTGATACAACTTCCCCAACTTATCCCATAAATATTTGTTGTAGCTTCCTCTGACACATTCAGTAATACTGAATCTGAGAGACACAGTCGAATTGTGCACTTCTCCTTCTGATCCAAATTTTTCTAGTCATCTGTTGAAGTTCTTGTAGGTGCAGTACCTAGATCCACCATGATCCACTGATCTTTGTACACCAACAGATATTCCATCTTGAGCTTCCACAACTCAAAACATTTCCCATAAAACTTCTTGATCTCCATTTTTGAACTGCTTACAATTTATTTTTACCTGAAAAATCAATGCCATAGATCTCCCACTGTAACAAGTCTTATCACAGTCCCGAGCCAAACCCTTAACCACAAAGGCATCCCCTTAAATCCAACAAATCTATGATACCAAATGTAGATTTTAACCTTGTACAATATTTTACTGCAAATATATTTTCAATAAAATAACAGAAAAGATACAATGGAAAATACACAGATTACACAGATATTTTTCCCCTGGAAACCCAAACCGAGAAAACCAATATATTCTATATTAATTCATAGTGATACATTGTTTACAATACAATATACATATAGGATCCAATGACATCCAAAACCCTAACCTAATGACCTGGATAAGTCAGCAACCCTAATTCCTTAATAAAAAATAGAAAACCATCGGAAAAAACCATGTGACAAAACAATACCTAACAATGGACATGCAAATCGAGGCGACATGAAAAACGAGTAAAAAATGTGACACATTTCTCGATAACCCCCCTGCACACCTAACACAACGTATCAAAAACTAGAGCTAGTCGTGCAAAGAATATAACTCATACCCAACATGATGCCCATGGATGTTTTTCATATTCTCTTAGGAAGGCCATGGAAGTATGATAGGAAGGTTGTTCATGATGGAAGGAGAAACACTTATTCCCTAGAGAAACATGGACATAAACATGTGTTGTTTTCCTTGAAGGATGAACCGGTCAAAGTGGAATCTATACCTAGTGTTTTGTTGATAAGTGGGAAGGATATTCTACAAGAAGTCAAGAAGAAAGAGGAGGTACACTTTTCTCTTGTTGGTAAACCCAAGGTAATACTCATCACTACAAATTTGGATGATTTTCCCACAGAAGTTAAAGGTATGCTTGATGAAATTCTTGATATAATAGTAAATTAATTACCTAAGTATTTACCTCATGTGAGAAGTATAAGTCACCATATTGATTTGATACTTGGAGAAAGTCTACCTAACAAAGAAACATACAGATTTAATGTTAAGAGCCAAATATCAATATAGCATAGAAAAACCTTAGAATAAGTACTGAACGCCTTGAAAAAGAGATAATTTCAGATAATAAGCCTCTTCGAGGGGGAAACCTCCTTCTACCCCACATAAATGTTCAAGTACAAGATGATTCCAAATGAAAATGTCTCCTTGGTATATATAGGAGACTAGGAGGTACAATTACAACTAATGGAATAAATTCGGCATAAATAAAATAACATTACTAATGTAATATTCCCCAATTAAGGGGTAATGAGCCAATATTAGGGCTTAACATGCCACTCCCCTTGAGAAAAGTGTTTTCCACAACGCTTGAGTAACTCTGGATGCTTCTGTATAAAAGACTCATCCTCCCAAGTGGAATCTTCAGCCGGTAGTTTCCTCCATTTAATGAGATACTCTGAAATGGATCTATTCTTCAACTGGCGAATTGTTGTGTCAGTGATGGCTTCAGGCTCCACTATGATTTTTCCTTCCTCTTTAAGTTCTGGAAATATAGTTTGAACTGGGATCTTGTCACCTATAACCTTCTTTAAGCATGAAACATGGAAAACTGGATGTACTCATGAAGATGTAGGCAACTCCAATTTGTATGGCATAGTACCAATATTTTGCAACACCTTATAAGGGACATAGTACTTTGGTTATAATTTATTATCCTTCTTGGCTTGCTTGAGGGACATCTGTTTGTATGGTTGTAGTCTTAAAAACACCCAATCCCCTACTTCAAAACTTCTTTCACTACGATGTTGATCTTCTTGTTGTTTCATGCGATTCTGTGCCATAGTCAGGTTGTCCTTTAAGATTTGGAGAACTTGTTGTTGATGCTCGATGTGATCTTCCACTGCTTGAACCTTAGATTTTTATTTTAGAGAAGAAGTGATGGAAGGAGGGTGGTATCCATAGAGTGCCATAAAGGGTGTTATTTTTGTTGCAGTATGAAAGGAAGTGTTATAACACCATTCTGCCAAGGGTAACCATTTCAACCATTGTGTTTGTTTATCAAAGACAAAGCAACGAAGGTAGCCTTCCAGACATTTGTTCACTACCTCGGTTTTTCCATCAGATTGAGGATGATAGGATGAGCTATGAGCCAATTGAGTACCCAAACAAGAAAATAATTCTGTCCAAAAATGTCCAGTGAAGATGGGATCTTTGTCACTTACAATAATCTTTGGGTTGCCATGTAGCTTTTGAACTG
>ML789416.1:257780-272722 GCA_009831015.1 Picea engelmannii
AAGGCCTCAACATCTTCATCCTTTCTTGAGAGTGCATCTGCCACAAAATTTTGCTTCCCCTTTTTATAGACGATTTCAAAATCATAACCCAATACCTTGGTTACCCATTTTTGTTGTTCTTCTGAATATAGTCTTTGTTCCAATAAGTATTTAAAAATATCATGATCTATTTTGACCTTGAAGTGCCTACCTATTAGGTAAGGAAGCCATTTCTTCAATGCATGTAGTATTGCCATCATTTCCTTCTCATAAATGGGTTTGTGTAAGTCTTTTCCCTTGAGTGGTAGACTTTCAAAAGCCAGGGGGCTTCCTTCTTGCATTAGGACAACACCGATTCCATTTCCCGAGGCATCAAATTCCACAATAAATGTTTTTGTGAAGTCTGGAGTGGTCAAGACAGGAGCTTTGCACATCACCTCTTTAAGTTTTTCAAAAGATTTAGTAGCCTCCAGAGTCCATGAAAATGCATCCTTCTTAGTTAGTGTCATTAAAGGTGCTTCTATTCTTCCATAGTGTCGAACAAACTTGCGGTAGTAACCCATCAAACCCAAAAATACTCTAAGATTCTTCAAGGATTTGGGAATCAGCCAGTCCATCATGGCCTTAATCTTGTTAGGGTCTGCCTTGACACCTTCATGAGATACAATATGACCCAAATACTATACTTCCTTCACTCCAAAGAAACATTTGGATGGTTTGGCATATAGTTGTTGCTCCTTTATTAGTTGTAGCACCTTGTTAACATGTTGCACATGATCCTCCCAAGACTTTCTATAGATTAGTATATCATCAAAAAATACTAACACAAATTTTCGAAGAAAGGGATTGAAAATGGAATTCATCAACCCTTGGAATGTGGAAGGTGCATTTGTAAGGCCAAAAGGCATGAGAAAAAATTCATAATGGCCTTCATGAGTTCGGAATGTTGTTTCTGGGATATCTTCTTCCTTCATTCTAATCTAATGATACCCTGAACGAAGATCCAGTTTTTTGAAATAGATTTATCCATGTAGTTCATCTAACAATTCATCAATGACGGGAATGGAAACCTTATCTTTAATAGTGATCTTGTTGAGCTCTCTATAATCTGGACACATACGCCATGATCTATATTTCTTGAATACCATTACCACTGGTGCAGAGTAAGAACTTTGGCTAGGTCTAATAATGCCAGCCTCTAACATTTCTTCAACCATACGCTCAATTTCACTGTTTTGGGCATAAGGGTATCTGTATGGCCTGATGTTAGGAGGAACACTCCCTAGAATTAGGTGAATTTCATGATCATGATTTCGAGTGGGTGGAAGACCTTTGGGAATATCTTCAAATACTTTGGAATGCTTATCAATTATCCCTTGGAGATCTTGAGGAATAGATGGCTTAGATGTCTGAACATATAGTGAGCATAGTTGTGCAATAACACCTTGATGCTCCTTTTTCAATAATTTTGTCATGCCATTAGAACTTATCACCTTACAGGGTTTCCCTGTGATACCTCTTAACTCAATTTATTTTCCTTCCAATGAAAATTTATGAAAAGTTCTTGAAAATTAAAAGCCATTGTTCCTAATGATTGTAACCATTGGATTCCTAGTACAACATCAGCACCACCCATGGGTATAACAATCATTGGAATATTCATTACATATTCCCCCATAGTAATATTGATCTTATTGCATTTTCTCAAGCAATTGATAGTTCCTCCATCTGCAATCATTACTTGAAACTCTGGCGTTGGATATACAAAGCAATTGAGAGCTTTGGCTAATTTATAGTGAATGAAATTATGAGTACTGCCAGAATAAATTAGGACTATTACCTTTTTCTTTTTGATGTATCCTTCGATCTTGAGGGTTTAAGGAGTGCTAATTCCAGCCAATGCATTACACTATATCATGGGAGTCAACTCTTCAGACGAAATTGCTTCTATTTTTTCATCTTGAGATGGTTCTTGTTCGTGTTCTTCTTCCTCTTCACAATCTATGTAGAATAATTTCTTCTCACCACACTTATTTCCCTTACTGTACTTGCTATGACAATTAAAGCATAAACCTTTTTCTTTTATTTTCTCCAATTGTTGAGGTGTCAACCTTGTAGGTTGAGGTGTTTTATAAGAAGGAGCATTATTCTCTCTATAGATGTTATGATTGGTCCTTCTAGTAGCCATAGCCATATTTTTACTTTCAACATTTCTTGCCACCTTAAATGCATTCTCCAATGATTTGGGTTCCCAAAGGTGAACCTCATGTTGAATGTTATCTTTTAAAGTTCCTATGAATACATCAATCAAGTGCTCATCTGGAATATTTGTTACCTTTATATTCAATCTTTGGAAGTTCTCAATGTGCTCGATAACTGAACTCTTTTGCTTGAGATTTATCAATTAGCTAAAGAAGGTATTGCTCCTTGTATCCTCATAGCGTGGTATCATTTCTTACATGAAAATTGTCCAAGTGACGAGTGATTTGCAAGAACAAAGCCATCGATACCATAAAAATTCATTGGGTTCTAAATATAAAGAAGCAATTCGTACCTTTTGTGTCTGTGGCACATTATGTAGATCAAAGAATTGCTCCATCTGAAGTATCCATGTGATTGGGTCCTTGCCATCAAAATTCCTCATATCGATCTTAGGAACATGGTTGGTCTTCAACCCAAAGTTGGAGTATATCCATTCTTGATTCACCTTCCTTGTGTCCTCATCATGAATTTCATGGGATGCATTTTCACTTTTAGATGTCTTCTCTGTTACAAAATTTTTCAATACTTCCATGATTTCCCCTTTTAAACCATCCATCTTAGTATCCAACTTAGCTTCCATTGAATCCATCTTAGTATCCAACTTACCTTCCATTGAATCCATCTTCTTTTGTAGTTCATTTATGTCCCTACGCATTTCTTCACCTTCATCAAGAGTCCATGTAGGATTGTCTGGAGTCTAATTTGGTGTAGAAGTTCTCTTTTTTGGTGGCATGTTGGCCAAGTATCACTTTAAGCCTTGATTTTGAGGTGGTTTTGCTAGAAAATATTAATTTTATTGTATCTCCAAAATTTTGGCCCTTCTAAGTATGAGATTTTATTTTTTGTAGGTCTCTAATATTTCTTCTCTTCAATGCCCCAGGTCTAATAAAAATTGGATGTGCCAAGTGGAATTTACGTTAACTTCCCCACAACTTGCTGATTTTTGGCCTTTCCAAAAGATCTCACTTGTATAGCATGCCCCGCACAAAATAATAGATATAAAATTCTAAAACTTGTACCAAAACTACTACAGGCTGTCCACTATCCAATGTAACTAGTCTCACTCAATTTGGATACTCTAGGAAGAATTTATGATTGTTTTACCCGAAAAACCTTCTTGAGACTAGTCAGATACCCTATCTTCCATAGGGTGTATATACATATTTAAGATGACCAAGAAGCTTAAATTTCTACCAAAGATAAATTAATAATTTCTAAGAATATCCTCCAAATTTTAGGGTCTGAAACGTTGTAGAAAAAAATTTATAACGAAAATTCTGCAATGACTCAATTCAAGATGATTCCAGAACCCTATCTTAAAAAGGTTGTATCTTCGAAATTATAAGGCCTCAAGAGATAAATTTTTAACCCAACATACCTTGATCCATATACTAAATATCCTCCAAGTCCTTCCTTCTGAATCATTGTAGAAAACAAGTTATACAGAAAATTCCACGGTGTCTCAGATGTAGTAGCGAAACCCCAAGACCTTGAGCTCTGATACCATATGTTAAGAACCAAATATCAATATAGCATAGAAAAACCTCAGAATAAGTACTCAATGACTTGAAAAAGAGATAATTTCAGATAATAAGCCTCTTCGAGTGGGCAACCTCCTTTTACCCCACATAAATGTTCAAGTACAAGATGATTCCAAATGAAAATGTCTCCTTGGTATATATAGGAGACTAGGAGGTATAATTATAACTAATGGAATAAAGCCAACATAAATAAAATAACATTACTAATGTAATATGACCCAATTAAGGGGTAATGAGCCAATATTAGGGCTTAACATTTAACCCTCGAGAGAATGAAGAAATAAAAAAGGAGGTACTAGAGTTGTTAGACAAAGGTTTGGTGAAAGAAACTATGGGTCCATGTTTTGTACCAACAATGCTTAGCCCAAAGAAGGATGGTGTATGGCGCATGTGCATTGATTCCATGGAAATTAACAAAATTACTATCATGTACATATTTCCATTACCCAGAATAGATGATTTGATGGATTTCTTAAGTAGAGCAAAGTACTTTTCTAAAATTGATTTAAAAAGTGGATACCATCAGATTAGGATAAGAGAAGGGGATGAATGGAAGACTGCTTTTAAGACTAATAGTGAACTATATGAATGGTTGGTGATGCCTTTTGGGCTCACAAATTCTCCTAGTACATTTATGAGGTTGATGAATGAGGTGCTAAATGAGTACATTGGGAAATTTGTGATTGGCTATCTAGATGACATTCCGCTCTACAGCCAGACAAAGTAGGAACAATTAGGACATGTTAAAATGGTTTTAAGAACCATGCAGAAGGAAAGATTGTTGATAAACTTGAAGAAGTGCAGCTTCATTAAAAGAGAGTTGATATATTTGGGGTTTGTTGTATCTGAAGAAGGTTTGTAGATGAACCCAGAAAAGGTTCAAGTAATTGTGAATTGGCCAACCCCAAGAAACACATTTGAGTTAAGAAGATTCCATGGACTTGCAAGATTTTACAGAAATTTCATTATAGGATTCAACCAAATATGTGCCCCTATTATAGAAACTATTAAATAGAGTAAGAAACCATTCAAGTGGACTAAGGTAGCTGATAGAAGTTTTAAATTGTTGAAGAAAAAGATTAGTGAAAAGCCTATATTAGTTTTACCAAGCTTTGATAAGTCCTTTCAAGTTGAGAATGGTGCAAGTGGGACTACAATAGGATCTGTATTGAGTCAAGAGAAAAGATCAGTTGCATATTTAAGTGAAAAATTAAATGAAGCAAAACAAAAATAATCCTCTTATGACAAAATTGTTTATGCAATTGTCCAAGCACTTAAGAAGTGGACACATTACCTCATGCCCAAGGAGTTTATCCTATACAATGACAATCATGCATTACCATTTATAATTAGTCAACCAAAGTTGAACCAAAGACATGCCAAGTGGGTTGAATTTATGCAAAACTTTACCTTTTTGATTAAACACACAAGTGGTAAAAAAACAAAATTGTTGATTGATTGAGTAGAATTAATTTTCTTTTACAAGAACTTCAAGTCAACACTTTAGGTTTTGATGGTATAAAGGAAATGTGTAAGGATGATGTAGATTGCAAGGATGCCTATGAATATTGTGAAAACCCAGTTTCTAGCAATAAAATCTAGTGGTTAGACTATATTCTACAAGAAGGGTTGATGTTCAAAAACAGTAAGCTATGCATACCAAAGTGTTCAATGAGGGAGAATTTGATTAAAGAAAAACACAATGGAGTTCTGTTAGGACACTTTGGTCAAGACAAGACTTTTGCATAGGTTAATTATTTTTATTATTGGATAAGTATGAAAAATCACATAAAGAAGTCTGTGGAAAAGTGCATAATTTGTCAACATGAAAAGGGAAGGAGTCAAAACACATGACTATATCATCCACTACCTATTCCAAGAAGACCACGAGATTCAATCAAGATGGATGTTTTACTGGGATTTCCAAAGAAACAAAGGGGAAATGATTCTATCTATGTTGTGGTGGATAGATTTTCAAAAATGGCTCATTTTGTTGCTTGTATGAAAATTAGTGATGCCCCTAATATTGTCAATCTGTTTTTTCATAAATAGTGAGATTGCATGGTTTACCCATAAGCATTGTTTCAAATAATGATACAAAATTTGTAGGTATTTTTTGGAGAACCTTGTGGAAGAAACTGGGTACCAATCTCATTTTCAGCTCATCCTATCATCCACAGATTGATGGGATAACAAAGGTAGTGAATATAAGTTTGGGGAATATTTCGAGGAGTCTTGTATATGAAAATCCTTAAAAGTGGGATCGAATGCTTCCTCAGGATGAATTTGCATATAATGACTCACCAAATAGGAGTATAGGAATGAGTCCATTCCAAATTTTGTATGGTATTCACCCAAGATGATTCTATGAACCATGAAATTTGGGAAAATAGGAACTAAGGAGTGAAAATGGTGAAGATTTTGTTGTGAGCATGCAGGAGCTGAAAGAAAGTGTTAAACAAAGGTTGCGGGAGAGCAATGGTAAATATAAATAGAGGGAAGATATGAAAAGAATACAAGTGGAATTTTAGGTTGGTGATTTGGTCATGGAATATCTCAGAAAAGAGAGGTTTCCAATAGGGACTTACAACACGTTGAAGTTGAAGAAGATTGGACCTTGCAGAATATTGAGGAAATTTTCTACTAATGCATATGAGATTGAACTTCCTGATGATATAGGAATTTCTCCAATCTTCAATGTGGTAGATCTGTATTTTTTAAAAGGAACAAAGGATGTTCCAATAGATGATCCTGTAAGTGATGAAGATCATACCATTGAGTGGAAATAATAGTTTCCTAAGGCAATTCAAAGAGAGGTTGAGACAATATTTGATCAAGTGGAAGAATTAGCCAGAGGAAGATGCTACTTGGATGACAACAACATAAATATCCAAGTATGACATAGATGCAGAAGATATCTTGAAAAATTCTTTTCTTCCCCAGGAGTCTGATCAGTGAAATTTGAAATTGACCCGAAGGGTCACAAAATTTTTACCAAGGGAGTTGGTTCCCTAATTTAAATTGATTGTAATAGTTAGGTGTTTCTAGAAGACATCTTAGCAGATGTCTTTTGTTAGCAGTTTGGATTTTGAGATCTTATTGTTTTTAAGTAGGAACAAATTTCCTAGATTTTGGGGTTTTTTAGGACCACTCGGGATCCTATTAGTTGCTAGCTACCCAAGGATTCATTGTTGTTAAATCAATGTAGAGTGAGGATTTGGTGTGTGTTGCAGAGGTTTGTGAGACCACAAAGGAACATAACAACAATGTCATATTTTATTCCTTCAATCATCAAATAAAGAATCTAATTGTGAGATTATACCTTATGTATGTGTGATTGTCAAATTCTTTGTGTGTAAATTGTGATTAAGAGTGCAGGTAAGCATGATCGCAGAGATCAAACATGGAATCAGAGTCCAGCGCAACAAAAAAAATCCGTGATATACAGATTTTTAAAAATGACGGTCATGATTAAATTTGATAATTACTCAGATCAAATCGATGGTGCCTATCATTCGTCGGTCGAAACCCTGAAAGGAAGAAATGTGTGTCCGTCAGATTTCTATCATCAAATTCTTCTGAAATCCTGTTCTATTTCTATATCGAAACATCCACTCTGACAATGAGATCTGACCATCCAACAAATCCAATAATATTTATGCCATTCGTCGAGGTAGTTCCCTCGGAGTCCACTCCAATCTTCCAAGACAAGAGCATTGAAGAAAGGAATCGAAGAATATTTCCCTTTCTATTTATGTGCAAAGGAGAAGTCCAAAAAAGGTTTTGACATGTGTAATCAGAGTGATCTGAGATTAGCCATAGTCATCCATTGGAGACCACCAAGAATCGATCCACACAGTCCATTGGAACACTTCATTTGGAGTTGGGTTCAAATGCTTGAAAAAAGAGAGACTAATATTCCCTCATATCATTAATCTACATGCGATAGATCTAGATCATCCTTTCAATGACGATCAACAACCATGATTGGAATTTGTTCAGTTCCCAAAAGAGACTATTCAGATCCTCAAAGAGATTGCTTTGAGTATTAGTCTGACCACCCTAAATTACACCTTGAATGAATAACTCAAGGTTTTAATCCGATCGTCTGACCAAAAGGTAGATTGGAAACAACTGTGGCATTCGGGCTAGAAAAAATGACTGTGGTTTAATCCAATGAAATTTTGTGAAGATGTTACTCGTAGTTCCATTGGCTGGTTGTGTGGAAGAGAGAGGATTTTAGTGCTCAATTAGATTTGCAAAATTTGCAAAAGAACGTCACTGTGCGAGAGAATGAACATAGAGATTCAATCCTAGGCAGTGAAAGGGAAATTAACCAACAAAGATACATGGTGTGACTATGTTATGTGGGTTCTAATAGCTGTAAGGCCATCAGGTAAATTATTAAGAGAATGTTCGTAGAAAAAATCACCAAGTTATAAGGCCAAATATTGTTAAGGGTTGACCCTTCATGTGGAATAATCAATCAATCATGTGATATTACTACATGGTGCAAGGGTGGGCATATGAAAATAAGTGAATCATTCCTCCTAATCATTTTTAAGGTTTTTTTTCAATTCATCTAGGTTATTTTTAAGTGAACAGTGCCTCCTAATAATTTTTAAGCTTATTAGATAACCACATTCTCAATGTAACTTGGGAGATCCACACTAGCCACTTACCAAATTTCAAAAATAAATGTCTAGATAAGAAATCATTTGGATGGGCACCAAAAACAACAAAATAAAGATTGAATCCAAAAATAGCAATAGTCACATAAACCCGATGAGAAAGTGGAAACCCAAAAGCTATCATCTTCACATTGGATGTTTTGGAGCAAGGAAACACCAAGTACGCTTGTCAAATAAGGAAACATATATGTATTATTAATATGATGGTTTTGAACATGCATATTTTATTAATATCACAACTAGAAGGCCTACCTTTCATAATGCAATATTTAGTAAGACATGATTGGTTATTTTCATTTCAGTATTTGACAAATAACTATTTCAGGTGCCAGCCAATAGTTATTCAAAAAAAGATAAGATTACATGGATGAAACTAAATTTTAACATAATTTCAAAATCCCTAAGAGGAAAACATCATAACCCTAGAAGTTGAGGTGGTGAAAGGAACACAGTCCTCACGGAGCCTAGTTGGTACATCAACTTTTGGGGGGCATAAATTTTTCATACGAACTCTCTTTTGGGCATTCTTTGGATAGCTAGAAAGCTTATTTTAATCTCTACAAGTTTGTTCTCCCATGATGACTTAGGTTCCATGGCCTTCAAAATCATAAAAAATGCATAGTATGGGAAAAAAACATGTTGGATGCTCAAGAACTATAAAATTGGCAATATTTAGGACCATTTATCAAATAGTCACAAAATTAGACATCCACCTAGATCAATGTTTTTCTACATAGTCTCAATGATGGGTTCTTCTATGAAACATATTTAGCAGTGATTTTCTTCCCTTAAATAGATTTTACATTAGGAGCATTATTAGGCTTCCTCCAATTATTCTTAGCTTATGCTAACTTAGCCTTTCAACATACATGTTCAAGAGTGTAGATGTCAAACATTTCAAGCTCTTTCTAAATTGGTGTAATCAATACACCAATGAATGTAATGAATAATTTTGCTTCTTCATCCCTCACTCTAAGACGAATGACATAGTGGTTAAACTCTTGGATGTAGGCATATACCATATGTTAGACTTCTATAATAGATATTTCCACAATTGTTGTTGCGCTTTCCACTAATTAATATAATATAATTTTTTGTTGATTGAGACTTTGAGCTCGTCCTCAAGGAGGGCTTGTGCAACACCAAGACTCTTTCTGCAGTCACATTAATTCTCCCACTAAAGAAAATATTTTCAATCCATATGCAACATTGCAAAGGAAACACAATGTTCATCTATAGATTGTTATATTTCATAGAGGGAATCCCACTAATTAAACCAATCATCAAGTGATAAGGCATTCATGTGATCTTCATAAGGCACCCTTTCTCAATCCTCCTCCTAAATCATTTCCTTCAATGGTAACATGCAAAGCTGTCATAAAGATCATTAAAGTCTACAACAAAAGGACCATGTCAACTAATTGACCCTCATGGAACTTGAATGTTGTATTAAAGAAAACAAATTTGGCCTTGAATAACTCAATGCACTCACTTTATTTTTCATTTTTCATCCCAAAGAAAACTTGACCATACATTATGTAATAAAACAATAAGAGTCAATAAGTAGTTGTGAACAAGGATTAAAATTGAGCCTGTCATGGCCCATCAAAAGGATGGCAATATGTCCCAAAAGTGCGATGAAAAATATGGTTGTCGAAAATAAAATCTCTTTTTTATTTTTACCTATTTTTGAAGAAGTGTATGTTGGAATACTGGGGGGGGGGGTGAATTAGTATGAGCACTTTATATCACTTTTATCCACAATATATATTCTTCATCACATCAAGAGCACAATACACCAGTATTTGCGTGGAAACCCAAATGGAAGAAAACCACAAAATGTTTTATTATATATATCAAGAAATTATTCATAGAAAACACCAACTTCCCAATTCTCTAGTTGCAACTAGAAGGAGGATCCAATCCACTATTTATAGGCTCCAACCTTAAGGAAGCTACAACTCTCTGAATTCTCTAGCTCCAACCAAAATGAGGCTACAACCCCCTGGGTTCTCTGGCTACAACCACCTACCTCTCAGTCTCCAACTCCATGAATATTTGGCTCCAAACCGAAGGAGGCTATAACCCCCTTTTCTCATCTCGTTTTTTTGCCCTAAAATATAAGTGTAGACCAATTGTCACAGACCCTGCCACTATCACTGCCAAAAACCCTATCACTGTCACTTTCATTGTCACTATCACTATCACTGTCATTATCACTATCACATCATTGTCATTGCCACATTTGTTGGCATGTTTACAGGCAGAGTGTGCTTGTCATTGATGGCAAGAACAATAGCAACGATGGCATGATTACAGGTAGAGTGTGCAATGATGACAAATAGGAAAGAAACATTATAGCATTGGGAATGACGAGACCATGAGAAACTATTGTCTACAAGCTCAGGAGGACTAGCACAAGGCACAGAGCTGGAGTTTCTAGATAGCCAGAGGTTATCATGAAGGCCACAAGGACCATGTGCAGGATTCCTTAGAATCCATGATATTGCAGAAGGAATCAAAGATCGAGAGGAATAGCGTAGAGTTGCATACAGAGCGAAAGTGTGCACCAGGGACAAGTGTGTGAAAGGATCAAAGGTCGAGGCCTTTGACACTTAGAAATTATTCCAAGTTGGGAGGAAGTGTAAGCTCATGAGGAGGAGTGACAATGGTCGTTGGATCGAACAATGTGAAGAATATGGATCGTTAGATCAGAGTCTAGATAGGAGGAATGAGTGCACAAGAGAGGAACAGATCCCATCTGTGGGATCTGAATGCAAAGGACCAGCAACCATTAGATATAGTGGATTTGCAAGAAGGATAAGCTCAGGAGGAATACCCGACAACTGTTAGATTGAATTAGTGGAAGGAAAGGATAAGCAAGGGCTGAGATCTGAGATCTTGATCACCCGAATTCCCGTTAGTCATCAGATCAAATCAAAGTTGGAGGGTCGTTGGATCTAAACCAAGGCAAAGTTGCATCGCATACAAATTGAGTCGTCGATCCAATATCATGATCAACGAACGTCATTTGTTTCAGGTCTAAAGTTGCAAGGAGGTTACGCTTCAAAGAAATCTCACTTTAAGAATTTCAAGTTGAGAACCGAAATACATGAAGCCCAGAGAAACAGAGATCTAGAGTGAATTACAACCATCAGATCCAAATGGATACATGGAAAAATATCGTGTGCTTTGGAGAAATTCCTTTGAGAAAGTTTAAGTTTGAGATTTGAAATCCCCGAAGCCCAGAGAGCTGGAGAGCCGAAATAAATCTAGATTTTCCGATCATCCGAAATAGATCTCAGTTGTCAGATCGTCTGGAGTAAATCTCAAGTGTCAGATTGTCCGAAGCAAATTTGGGCCGTCTGATCTAGAGCATCAGTTTGATATTTGAAATCTCTGAAGTCCGGATACTCGAAGAGCTGAAATTAATCCTCGACTGTCGGATCATCCGAAGTAAACTTTAGTCATCAGATCACTCTAAAGTGGAAGGAAACGATAAGATAGAAGAAGGGTGTGCTAATATTAGCAGCCGAGAATCGGGCACTTGGATCTACGATCGACAGGGAATATCAGACCCCCCCCCCCTCCCCCCCCGATATTTCTGCCTTTAACCATGGGGGGGTCCAAGATGGTGTTATTTTCCATGTGGGACCCTCATACATGTCACCTTCTTGTTAACATGGACCCCCCTCACTCATTACCACTTACCGCCTAACACCCCCTTCGAGAAAACCACCAAACCACTCATACATACCACCTACCTAATACACATCACACTCCACTACAACACTCTTCCTCCACACTCCACTTCACTGCCTACACGTCTCATCCACGTCAGCAGACCACCTCTAGCTCCTAATGCATTTCCTAATAACCTCTAGAACAATATCATAAAGGTGAGTCTTTAGGCAAGGGGGGCATGGGAAGAGGATGGGGAAAGGGGGGAAGGCTTAAGCAGGACCAGAACCCAAG
The DNA here is from genome assembly GCA_009831015.1 of Picea engelmannii. Classification (NCBI taxonomy): domain Eukaryota; kingdom Viridiplantae; phylum Streptophyta; class Pinopsida; order Pinales; family Pinaceae; genus Picea; species Picea engelmannii. The sequence goes on from ML789416.1 coordinate 270,229, forward strand.
CTATTAGCATAAACAAAGAAAGCACCTGGGAGACTTCGCTAAGGGTAATTTATTTTCTTTCCCGACCTCTCAACTCTCTTATCTACCTCACTCCCTCTAAGCTCTCTGCAGCAAGGACATGATTCGTTCGATATGAAATATCACTTCGGGTGTATTCTCAACCGTTGATCATAGTACAGTGGAAGGATAGTGTAAGTTTGAAAAGTTGAAATCCCAAAGTTTCGAAGGGCGAAGTTCCAAAAATCGTCCATCTCAATGTTTGATTAAGTCCTAGCTGTTAGATTGAATAATAAAAGGATGAGTGTAAGGATCAAAACTGACCATTGATTTGTTTCCGTGAAATAAACCATCCACTTAGTAGCACCGTCAATATCGTGAGATCGATGGTCCCGTCGCATTGCAGGGCCATAACATGCTCGGGCCTTAATTTTTCATGAGTGGGCCACAATCGAAACAATGGTTTTGGAGAAAGGATGCATGGAGGCTCGTAGTGAATTGCGGGGCGAAAAGTGGGTTGCCCTCAAACCGCCTATGGATGTGCCCGTGATCACATGGTCACATGAAGTTCATAGCCCAAGTTCATATTATGAAAAGGGGCTAGCACTCACTAAATCGATATCGGGAAGTGCCTTTATGAATAGGTGTTTGGTCATTGCCAATGGTCACGTGAAGGAAGGGTCTTAGAAGCCAAAGAAGCCAAAATGACTCTCTATAACTGACGAAATGGAGTGATTGTATCTGCCAGAGAATTCAAAGAGCTTAAGGGTGATCGCCAGAGGAGCTGAAGAGTCTCAAGGAAACTTCCAGTGAAATGAATAATCTTCATAGAGACAATTGACAGATGGAAAACTGTCGAAGACTGTAACTGCCAGAGAAGCCAAAGAATCTCAGGATAGCGTCCACTAATGAAGAACATACTCATCACCAGATAGAATGAAGAGTTAGGTGTATGATCTAGCTAAAGACATGTCATGATAAATATACACAGAACAGAGAAGAGATTGTTGCTTCTGTTGAGAGTTATTCATGCGAGTAGAAGCATGTTGTGTGCAGCAGCTCAAATTCACAGAAGAGGCATAGCACATAGAATGGAAATGATACACAGATCATAAAGAGCAGAAGAAAGACATAGAACATAGATGAATATTTGAGAGAGGAAGAGAAAGCCGAGGTGTGCATTCAGAGATAGAGCAGAAGATCAGAAAGCTCAATAGGATGCGAGCATGAAGACACTAATGCAGGCAGAGTAGAGCAGTGTAGCAGAACAATGATGAGATTGGTAAGCCATTGATAAATAATGTATCACTATGATAAATTTAAGAAAATCAAAGATTTATATTTCAGGGTGGTAGGGAGGTTCTAGGGAGGACAATTGTCCTCAGATTTTTAAGTGGGTGCTTGAACACAGGGAGTTGTAGCTTCCATCTGGTTGCATCTAGAAAAACCAAGGTGGCAGGGTGGTGCAAGGGTGAACTATTTTTCTCTATTATACATGTTGGTGCCTGTGTAACTGGAAGTTGGTGCTTCCATCCAGTTGGTGTTGGAACACTCAGGGCATTGGTGCTTCCTTCTAGTGGGTGCTAGAGAAACCAGGGAGTTGGTGCTTCCTTCTAGTGGGTTCTCTAGAAACCAGAGAGTTGGTTCTCTCAGCAAGTTGTTTCTTGTAAAACAAAGGTGGTAGCCTCAAAAGGATTTGGTGCTCATAAGAATAATAATGTAGAGAAAATAAAGATTACTTATCATATCAATAAAAAGAGGTTTTTCCCTTTATGGGTTTCCTCAGGAAATATCTGTCTCTATATGTTTCATGTGTGTGATTGATGTTGAATATTCTATTTCTTACTTCCCTGTATTATTGTGATCGTCAGAGTGGTTTGTAAAGAGTTTAAAATGGGAATAATTTTTTAAGCACAGTAACAACTAATTCACCCCCCCTCTTAGTTGTCCAACAATTGGTATCAGAGTGGGTTCCTTTTATTTAAAGGTAGATCAGTAAGCTTAAACATGACAAGTCATGAAGGAAATTCAACCAATAAGCCCCCCAAAAGTTAGGATGAGAACCTACATAATGGCTTTAGGTGGAGATGTTTGGGATGCGATTGTTTATGTAAAGCCAGTAGTACTAGATAATAAGGATGACAAGCTAGAATTCAGCTTTAATGCTAAGGCTATGAATGTTATTCTGAGTGGGCTTACAGAAGCAGAATTTGTAAAAGTTATGCACTTAGAATCTATTAATGTTTATGCCATTATTATAGTTCTTTTCATTTCAATAGATAATAGCAACATAAGAACAATATCACTGAGAAATACACATTCACAAGAGACACAACATTTATCCTGGGAAACCCTCTGTTCGTGCTCTTTTCGTCAATGTGTGAGCAAAAAGTGAGCACTTACATGCCTAGTTGGGCTCTTCTAGTCATGACAGCTGCAATGCAAAAGGTTAGAAAGAAAATAGTGAAAGTATGAACAAGAATTAAACAAGAAATAA
>ML789417.1:0-15029 GCA_009831015.1 Picea engelmannii
ATGGCACATACAACCAAATATGGTTTGCATGTTGAAGATGGAACAAATGTCAAATTAGGCTCACAAGCCAAGATATTTTCATCAAACTTAACATCTCTTCTAATAATTATTTCAATGGAATGAGGTTGAATAAGTCTATAACCTTTGACATCTTTAAAATATTCAACAAAAAATCACTTCCCACTTTTAGGATATAATGCTTTCCTTTTTTCATCAGGAATGTGAACCCATGCAACACTACCAAATACATGGAGGTATTTTACATCTGACTTAATTTTAGTCCATTCTAATTTCAGTGTTATATTTTTTAAAACCTTTGCAGGAGTCTGATTTACTATGTAATTTTCACAATTGATGGCTTCTGCCCAATAATGAAGACTTAATCCCTTGTATTGGATCATACAATTATCCATTTCTTTTAATGTGTGTTTCTTTCTCGCAACACCACCATTTTGTTGTGGTGTATATGGAACAATAAGTTGCATTTGAATTCCTTGTGTAGTGAAATAACTTGTAAATTTGTTGTTGTCATATTTTCCTTCATTATATTTTCTTAACCTTTGAAGTTAATGTCCATATTGTTTTTCTATAGGGACCTTGTAGGCCAAAAATATGTCAAAAAGTTCACTCTTAAGTTTTAAGAAGTAAACCCAAGTGCATCTAGAGAAGTCATCAATTAAAGTTAAGAAGTACTTGCACCCAGAGAAAATAGGAGAAGAAAGTGGACAACATAAATCACCGCGAACAAGCTACAAGGGGGTTGAGGCATGCCAAGATGCACGCTTGTAAAAATTGTCCTAATCATGTTTTGTGAGAACACAACCAACACAAACATCATCTCTGTGAGAAATGAGAAGAAGACTAGTCACCATATTTTGATTACGTAGTTGCTACAATGAGTGATAGTTTAGATGAACTAATTACTCATGCCAATGTGCTCAAGTCATTTCTATGAGAAACAAAAAATGATGTAAAAGATGAGGACCCAAAATTTTTAAATTTGTACAACTTAGTAATATCATCAACAATTCTAGTTGCTAAAACAAGCTTAGGTTCTTTTAAATCGTTTATTACAACTTGGCGAGGTGAAAACTCCATGGTTTTACCTTCACCAAAATGAGTGATCTAATATATTGATAGAAGATTGCAGGAAAGACTTGGAACACATAATACATCATTGAAATGACCATTATCTACCTGAACTATTCCAAAACCTATAACAATAAGAGATATATCATCACTAACAAATATTTGTTTGGTGTTACACTCATTAAAAGTAGAAAAAATGGCTTTATCCTTAGCCATATGATAAGATGTTCCAAAATCAATAAGCCATTGATTAGAAGAAGAAGAAGTAGATGATTCATTGAAGAAGAAACCAACAACAAAAGTTTCATGTCCATGAAAAGAATAGTTGGAAGAAGAAGAATCAAGATTGATGTTTTGGTTCTACATCGCTACTTCAGAGGCTTCCATATTTTTTAAACATTTAGACTCTAGATGGCCATCTCGCCCACAACATTTGCAATGCCTGCTAGTCTAGTTAATTTTTTTGGTTCCTTTACCACCATTGGGAGTCAAAGTTGGCTATGAGGTTTTGTGACCCAGGAGGATCCAGGAACACTCACAGAGGTCCAAGAGCATCCAGAATGCTCACAGAGGTCCAAAAGGGTTCATAAATGCTCAAAATTTGATCATCTCTTTTTTTTCTCTAAAATTCCATCAATGCGTAGAGATCGACGATATCTTTCCAACGATGCAAATATTGCCTCAAATGGAGTTCATATGCAAAAGATATGGCTAGTCAAAGTTTAGGTCAAAGTAGGAAAAAATTAAAAGTCAAAGGGGTCAAGGTGACATGTGTCACCACTACAAGGGTGAGACGTGGCACGACCGTATGGTTCCTATGTGGAAACACCACAAGGTGCCACATTGCACACCATACGTCTGATCTAGAAGGTGACTTGACGATCGTATGGTACAGGTGGACTAATTATGTATTGGCATGTGGTGAAGATAGACCAATGAGATCCTGCCACATGGCAGCCTCCCATTGGCCATTTATGGATTAGGTTGGTTAAAATTTTGTTGGGGCCCAGATGATTGAACCTGGGTCTCCCACACAACAACCCAACAAACTAATCATTGCACCTTCGCATTAACTCTTAACCGTATATGATACCACATTTATTTAAAGTTGTTATGTTGCATAATTGGTGCAGGAAAAGTGTTGAGGGCTTAGCCCTCGACCCATAATATATGATCGCATGGTATCCTATGTAACCATAGGCTATATCTGTAGGAGGTGTAAATGTTTATACCATGTGCATATGCCACCGTATATTCATATAACCATAGGTTATAACCAAATACCATAAAATATGGCATGGTCAATGTGGTTTGATGCCGTGACTTGCCGAATAATGTGCCAACAACTTAACCATTGCATCCAAGGCACATTTTGTTATGGAAAGCCAACCAACAAAATACTTAATATATTGCTTGAATTGCGGTCGAAAGTTAGGGATTGCACCCTATTTAATGGGTGCACAGATCGAGACAAAGGGCACACTACAAAGTACATGATTTTCTTGAGGTTTGTTCCTAGAGGGTATCAAGACTTGCAGGATGCACTATAATGCATGCCACGGGGTTCCATCATAGAATTTTATGAACTTTATACTTATTTTTATTGAAATTTCGCAAGGAATTCGATGGTGCACTCAGTTTTTGAGTTTGAGCAACATGTAAAAAGGTCATTATAAAACACAAGCATTTGAGCATTAATAAAGAGGTCTCTATTGGAAGAAGACTTGGAGACATAACCCAAATTCAGTGAACTCTGTTATCAAACTTGTGTGTGATTTCAATATTGTTGTTCTATTTTCGCTCAATTATATTACGAGTTGTTTATCATTAAAGTGTATTGGATAGATAAGTTAATTCACATGTATTTTGCAACCAATCAAGAGATCATTTTTATTTCGAAGATCAAGTAGATGTTTATATGTATTGAAGGATAATTAACATCTAAGGATTTTTCAAATAAGTTAGTATCAGAGCAGGTTTTGACAACTTGTTGCAAGTGAATGCTTACAAGGTCCAAATCCAAGTGAGGAGAAAGAAAATTTGCAAGTTATAATCCAAAGATTGGTTCAAAAAGCTTCAGTCCAAGAAGAGAGATGACTTCGCCAAGAAAGTTACATCCTTATGACTCTGAAGATGATTTCTTTGAGGATTTTAATTTAATGAAAGCCACGGTAGAAGAAATGTATGAGGGTCAAAAGAAGTCCAAGGAAGACGATACATCAAAGAAAGTTGAACTAGTTATATGAAGGAGTAGGACCTTCCGAACCACCCTCACCATCTTCATCATTTGCAAGTGAAAATTCTTCACATAATAAGAAGTCCATGAAAAAAAATTCACATGCTCATAATTTTCCTTTATTAAAATTAGATGTTAAGTTCGAATTGCCAATATATTATGGATAATTGAATGCCAAAAAGTTGGACAATTGGATCAAGACAATAGAGGTATATTGTAGGGTGCAAAGGATTGAGGATGACACTGCAAAGATACAATTGGCTACTCTTTGTCTGGGAGGTACATCCTTAATATGGTGGGAGAGTAGGACACAAGTTGATTTTGTTCAACAAGGTACATTAATTTCCTCTTGGGATGAATTTACTACTGCAATTAGAAAATAATTTTATCCATTGGATTATGTGCAAACAACAATTATGTAATGGAAACATCTCAGACAAGGAAAGGGGAAAATATCCAAGCATATACACATGAATTTAAAAAGAAAGCATCATCCTTGGGAATTCCAATATATGCATGGGAAAATCTTCTAAAGTATATAGGTTGCATGCGCTCATATCTTCGACACACTATTCTGATGTTTAACCCTACTAACATTGATGAAGTATTAGTACAAGCTACTCATCTAGAGGTTAGTAAGGGGAAGCATGTGATTGAAGATAAGAAGCCACACAAGTTTAAAAAGAAACCGAAAGGAAAATGGAAGAGTAAGAAGTCAACGACTGTAAAGAAAGATGAAGAAAGACCTACATGTTCCCATTGTAAGAGAAACGTGTATGAGGAAGAACGGTGTTGGAAGTTGCATCCAGAATTATGACAAAAGAAGTTTCAGGATGAAGGGAAGAAAAAGACTGTTGCGTCAACACGATAGGATCTAAGATCAGATTTAGGAGATGAGTCTAAGATCAGGGAAATAGGAAGCAAAGGTATATCTGCTATCAATTCTAATTCTACAGTTCAATCTGCTAAATTGGAAAGTATTACTGATCAAAAGAAAAGAAGCTATCTTTTCCATATTAGGGTTATAGTCAAGCATACAAAGATAGATACTTTGTTTGATAGTGGATATCAAGTTAACTTAATAACTGAAGAAATTGTTATGAGGTTGGGTTTAAATATGACACCTCATAAAAAATCGTATACATTAGGTTAGGTGTGTGAAGATGCTAAGTTGCGGGTGACAAAACAGTGTAAGATCAAATTTGCAATTACAACTAAGTTCTTTGATGAGGTTGAGTTAGATATTGTGCCTCTTGAAATTTGTGGCGTTTTCTTGGGTAGTCCATATCTAGTTGACAAAAAATATATATTTTATTGTGAGGAGAATAAATACCACCTTTTCAAGGATGGGATTGAATTTATTTCCATATCTCATCGAATCAAAACTGATGTTTCTTTAGTGAGCACAGGGAAAATGAAGAGACTCGTGAATGCAAATAAATCATATCTGATGCTTTATTAGGTTGTGATCTAGATCATAAATAGGAGTTGGTAAAAATCATATCTAATTATGATGAGTTAATTAAGGAACCTACAGGGTTGCCTCCTAAGAGGGAGGTTGAACATGAAATCTATTTGCAGTAGGATGCTCCTCTTCATAACATTGCTATATATAGATCATCGGTAATAGAGAATGCAGAGATAAAGAAGCAAGTTCAATAATTGCTCGATAAAGGAATCATAAGGCCAATTTCCTCTCCATGTGGATCTCCTATTGTTTTAGTTCCGAAGAAAGAGAACACATGGAGGATGTGTATTGACTTTCGAGCGTTGAACAAGATTACGATAAAGAACCATGATCCTCTTCCCAGAATTGATGATTTATTGGATTAGTTAAAGAATGTTGTTTACTTCACTAAGCTAGACTTGACAAGTGGTTACCATCTGATCAGAATTGTAGGATGCGATATATAGAAAAATGATTTCAAGACAAAGCAAGGCTTGTTTGAATGGTTAGTTATGCCATTTGGATTATGCAATGTGCCTGCTACTTTTATGAGGGTAATAAATGACGTGTTCAGACCTTACATAGATGACTTTGTCATTGTCTACTTAGAAGATATTTTAATCTTCAGTCGAAGATGGGAAGATCATATTATGCATGTCAAGACAATCTTTGAACTCTTGAAGAAGGATAAGTTGTATGTTAAGTTGTCTAAATGTGAGTTTGGAAAAAATTCTCTGATATATTTGGGTTACATTGTAGGGAATGGTTAGCTAAAGATAAATCCTACAAAAGTAGAATTTATTGTGAAATGGCCCAAGCCAACCATTGCCACGGAAGTTAGGAGCTTCTTATGAACAATACAATACTGGAGGAAATTCATTGCTAATGTTTATTTCATAGAATCTCCTATGCATGCGTTAACAAGTGTGAAATAGGTCTTTCAATGGGGAGGAAAGAAATAAAAATCCTTCGAGACATTGAAGGAAATATAAGCACCGCACCCATTTTGAATCTGCCAAATCTACAATAGAAATTTGAGATTCAAACCGATGCAAATAAATATTCAAGGAGAGCAATCTTGATGCAACAAGGTAAACCTATATGTTATCATTCATAAATTTTTGCTCAAGTTGTGATTAAGTATCCAACATATGATAATAAATTGTATACATTGGTACAAAGTGTGAAGAAATAGAAGCATTATTTAATGGGAAAAAATACAACAATTCATATAAATCATCAGCCATTACAGTATTTGTAGTCACAGACTAAGCTACAATAGTCACGACATTTCAGGTGGATGGGTTTCTTACAACAGTTTTATTTGGCAATCAAGTGTAAGAAAGGTATTCATAAAAGGTTGCAGACATTTTTTCAAAACCAGTGATCAATGAATATACAGTATTAAGGTATAATCCCTTAGCTCATGAAAGTTATGTTGAACAATATGCTAGTGATGCTGATTTTAAATATGTATATATGGATTTTATTCATGGCAATCAAAAGTTAGATTATCATGTGCAGACAATTTATTATATCATATTGGAAAGATTTGTATACCTAGGGATGAAAGAGTAAATGTAATTAGAAAAGATCATACATCTCTCATTTCTGGACATTTTTGGGTTGGTAAGACAGTAGCACAGTTGCAGAGATATTGTTATTGGCTTCGAAATAAATGAGACAATTTACAAGTATGTAAAGGGGCGTGTTATGCATGCCACAAGTAATCCCAACAACATAAAGTTAGGATTATATACGCCACTTGCAATACCTTCTCAACCATGGGAAAGTATCTCCATGGATTTTGTATGGGGCTTGCTAGTGTCCACGACAAGTCATGATTATTTATATGTTGTTGTGGATAGATTCAGTAAGATGTGTATGTTAATTCCATGCAAGAAACATGTCACAATGGAATAGACATCACATATGTTCTTCGCTAATGTACGAGTTCATTTTGGGCTTTCTACATCTATTATATCAGATTGATACTCTCTCTTTTTGGGAAATTTTTGGTCTAGTTTATGGGAGCTAATGGACACTAAGCTAAAGAAGAGCACACCTTTTCATCCACAGATAGTTGGACAAAAAAAGATGGTAAATAGAAAAGTGGTACATCTATTTCAAGGATACTATAGTAAACATCCTAAGTTGTGGGATGAAAAATTTCCTTATGTACAACATGCCTATAATCATGCCATGCATTCTTCTACTCAAAAAACTACTTTTGAAGTATGTTTTGTGATCCAAATTATTTTTGGCATGAAATGAGAGAGGATATATTATAAATAAATGTACAGAGATATCCCAGATATCAAATAATATAAAAAAAATATATCATAGATGCAACCATAAACACATAGATACAATAATACACAATTTCTATTAATGAGCGAAATGAACAAAACTATAGAAATATGGAGTGAAAGACTTGCTAGAATGGTGGCATCTTATCTCTGAGAAGAGATGTGATGGCTACTCACATTCACAAGAAGATGATTACAATGAGGCTCTAAAGGCCTTTTTAACATAAAGAAAATCCAAAATCCTAACCCCGGAAGATGAAAAACCAACAATTTTGTGGACCCTGTTTTGGGTAGTTTGGTGTATCAACTTCTCAAGGGTGTAACTTTGGCATATGATCTATGTTTGGGGTACATGATAGCTCATTGGAAAGGTATTGTTCAAGAGATTCATTTTGGGGGATTAATGAGAGCCTTCAGCTATCATTGAGGTGCTCGATCCAAAAAAACCTTCATTTAGGACCTCAAAATGGCCCCAGAAGTTTAGGAACTGAAAAATTGCTAAAAATAGTAAATTGCCAGAAGATTGTTTGGATCTAGTTGGGATAGGTGGGTGGCCAATGATATCCACCTGGATCATTTTGGGTACTTTCCTAAATCACCTATGGAATTTTATTTAGAGAAGAAAGTAAAGAGGATGGACATGATGATACCGATAAAGCTAAAAGGTTCATTCAGAGGATTCAATAGGTACATCAAGAAATATAGGAACAATTGGAGAAAAACCAAGCCAAGTACAAGGAAAGGCATGGAAAACATCAGGTTGATCATCAGTTTCAAGTTGGTGATCAAGTATGGTTACATATCAACAAAGATAGAGTGAAGGGTGAAGGTAAAAAATGAAGACCAATCCTATATAGTCCATTCAAGATCTTGAAAAGGATTGGTACTAATTCCTTTCATTTAGATCTACCAACCTACATGAAAATGTGTTCAGTGATAAATGCTGATAATTTGAAGCTTTATGAGCCTTCTATGATTATGGATGAAAACGAAAGTATTCAATTTCTGACAGTTGATGATTTTTCTCCAGAATATTTAGATGAGCTATAGGAATATGTTATTCTCAACAGAAGAATCAAGACTTCACAACAAGGTGATGTGGAATATATTTGAATTGGTATTAAGGGTGTTAAACCAAGTAAAGAAAAATGGATGGAGATCGGAAGGTGAGGGATATTTACCCTCATTTAGTTGTTGAGTAATTAAAACTTTTGGTGGTCCAACAGGCTTCCAATGGGGAGGAATGATCCAAGAGGATCCATGAATTCTCACAGTGGTCCAAGAGGATCCAAAATGTTCACAGAGGTCCAAAAGGGCTCATAAATGCTCAAAATTTGATCATCTCAAATTTTCTTGAAAAGGACATCAATGCATAGAGCTCGACGATATCTTTGTAACAATGCAAAAATCGCCTCAAACGGAGTTCGTATGCAAAAGATATGGTTGGTTAAAGTTCAGGTCAAACCATGAAAAAAGTCAAAGTCAAAGGGGTCAAGGTGACACATGTCACCACTGCAAGGGTGAAACATGGAATGATCGTAGGGTGTTGACATGGAAAGACCCCAAGGTGCCATGTGGAAGATCGTATGTCTGATCTAGCAGGTGACTTGGCGACCGTATGGTACAGGTGGACTAATTATGTATTGGCACGTGGTGAAGATATACCAATGAGAGCCTTCCACATGGAAGCCTCCCATTGGAAATTTATGGATTAGGTTGGTTAAAATTTTGTTGGAGCTCGGAGGATCGAACCCAAGTCTCCCACACAACAACCTGACAAACTAACCGTTGCACCATGGCATTAAATCTTAACCGTATACAACACCAGCTTTATTTAAAGTTGTTATGTTTCATCTTTGGCGGAGGAAAAGGGATGAGGGATTATCCCTTGACCCAAGATATATGATTGTATGGTATCCTATGTAACCATAGGCTATATCCGTGGGAGGTGTAAACATTTATTCCATGTGCATATGCCACCATATATGCATATAACCATAGGTTATAACCAAACACCATAAAATATGGCATTGTCGATAGGGTTTGACCCTGTGACCTACCAAATAATATGCCAACAACTTAACCATTTCACCCAAGAAACATTTTGTTATGGAAATCCCGCCAACAAAATACTTAATGTATGCCTTGAATTGTGATCGGAAGTTAAGGCCCACACCCTATTTAATGGGTGCATGGACTGAGACAAAGGAAACACTATAAAGTATAGGATTATCTTGAAGTTCATGCCTAGAGCATATGAAGACTTGGAGAATACATCGTAATGCATGCCATGAGGTTCTGTCACATAATTTTATGAACTTTATACTCATTTTTATCAAAATTTCGCAAAGAATTTGATGGTGCACTTTGTTTCTGAGTTTGAGAAAAATGTAAAAAGGTCATTATAAAACACAACCATTTGAGCATTAATAAAGAGGTCTCTATTGAAACAAGACCTACAGACGTAGCCCAAATTGGGTGAGCTCCGTTATCAAACTTGTGTGTTTGATTTCAATATTATTGTTCTATTTTCACTCAATTATATTGCAAGTTGTTTATCATTAAAGTGTATTGGATAGATAAGTTAATTCACATGTATTTTGCAACCAGTCAAGAGATCATTTTTATTTCGAAGATCAAGTAGATGTTTATATGCATTGAAGACTAATTAACATCTAAGGATTTTTCGAATCAGTTTGTGACCCTTTCTTTTCTTGTTTTTTTTGTGACGATGTTGCTTCTTTGGATGCTTGGTTTTTTATTTCTCTTGGGCCACTAAGAATTTGTTAGTTGTACCTACAGTGCTGATCACTCCAAGATACAAGATATTATAGTTCTCTCTAATCAAAGAATCATAGAAAGAATAAAGAGTGAGATCTTGGTAAGCACCCCCAAGAGATTCTTTGGTGGCATAAAAAGTAGATGCAAATCCATAATATGCACTACAAATCTTAGCAAGAATTACATATCTACATCAGTAATCCTTCAAATATATTTTACAGTATTGAAGTAAAAGTATAAGTGTTTTTAACCTAGAAAAATAATATTCAATGCAAGTTAAATTATTTGGACTTAAATTCATTAACTAATTTTCAATCTAGTGGGCTTGAGTCACATTGTGTTTACCAAATATGACTTCTATCTTAGCCCAGTCTTCATCTGATTCATCAATTCCTTAAAGGTGAAATTGTAAATTAGGAGAGATGGACATTCCAATTAATTCACATGCTTTTCCATTTTTATCATCCCATTTTTCTTTGTTTTCAACATCAATGGGGGCTTGTTCTTTTCCCAAGGTGATCTGGTACAATCATTTACTTCTTAGTACATCCTCCATATGGGATTTCCATGAGGAGTAGTTGGTATTGGTAAGAAAAATATCAATTGAAGAAGCCGCATTAAAATAATTCGATAGTATATATTCATAAGATAAAACTAACTGTTTGGATGGAAAGCTCTCGAAAATTTAGGTTGTTTAAAAAAAAGGCACTGAAAATGGACTTTAGATGTGAAAGTTCGTCCCTTTTTTAAAAAAAACATAAAAGGTAACCAAAGTGCCACATGGTAGGTAGAAGTTGACCCACGTGATGATGGATACACAATGAGTTGGTTGAGTAAAAATAAATAAATATCTTATTTCTCTAATTTTTACAAATAAGTTACTTATGAAGTGACCCGCTTTTATAGAATAATTGAGAATCATTTTTACAATGAAGTTACTTTATAAATTAAAGTTGCATGCAAAATTAAATATAAAAGAAGATTAAAATTACTTTATATATATATATATATATATATATATATATATATTGTAAGTAAAATTGTATTACCTTAGATAATCAGAAAGTCAATACATATATCTATGCTTGTAGTTGGTTTTTCCAAACATATGGAAACCAGAACCAGGTACAAGCTTAAGAAAACATCTATTTTACAGTTGAGTACATATATAATGAAATACAAAACTATGCAAACTATTTTTCTTGTGTTGAGCCTGCCTAGAACTGAAAAGATGAACATTTTGATAAAAAAAAGACTAGACTGGTAGAAAATCATATGCTAGAGGTATCCTTGTTGTTGTTGCCATTTGGGGGCGAGCCCAAGTAGGTGCAAATGCATAAGGCTGACTATAGGTTAGGAACCTACTTTTAACATGCTCACTTGAGAACGAATCAAATAAGGCATCTAGATGATGATCAAGGATGTCCTGGCAAAAAATTTTCTCGACAACATCTCTTCTCAGGTCAAAAATTAGTTGTAGTTGATCCGCTGAGAGGCTGTACATAGGTGGTGTCACTGACTCATAAATCAAACTTGGGAAGAAATCAGTATCTAAGAAAGATACAACAGGAACCATGTCTCCAGTCGTTGATGAAGGAGTCTCTTCAATGATTGGGAAACCGATTGGTTCTTCCATAACTAGGGTGGGAGCAACCCCCCCTCCCATTTAGGATAATTGAGAATTGAACCATGTAAATCCAAGGAATCCACTAATTGGGAAGCCTGATGAGAAATGGGAGGTACCAGAGAGAAATCCTCTTCCATGATGATTATAATATTGTTTTTGTTGTCTCTATTCTGAACATTAGAAGGAAAGGCATTGGAAGGTGAACCTATGGAGACTGGGCAATGGAAATGGGGTTGACCAAACGAGGGAGACTGACCAAACTGAAGCCTCTGAGATTTGAATCTGTAATAATATGGACCACATTTCATCTTTCCTCTTTCGCATGACATAATGAGCGGTGGATGAGAAGAAGGAATGGATATGAAATACCAATGAATCAGGGAGCGTTGAGTAGAGAGAGTCCCTCTATGAGAGGAATTCACCATCCACAATACCCATGTTAACAATGGTGCATGAGAACCATGCATTACCTTTAATAAGAAATCCATTCCGATCATGGAGAGATCTATCGAACTTGAGAGGATATCCTACATCCTCCTCGTACTATCACTGAAGCAGTTTGGTGCTCTTTCTAATCTCCCCATTAAATTTCACATGCAACCCAGGAAAACCACCTTCCCTCAAATGTTAATTCTCTACATTGGCATGAATGATTGGATGGGGACGGTGGTTGGCCACATTAACACCATTTACAACATGTACTCCAGTTGGCACCCCATCCGGGGGAGAGCAGACTCTATGGGGAAATTCAAGACATTGAAACAACAGAGGAGGGGCAGGGAAGAGGCTAAACTTAATTTTGATATCCTCTCCCAGAAGAGAGACTCCTTCATTTTCTATCCTGTCTGCTACCTTGTTTGCTTCTCTCCAAATATGGGAGGTGATAAGAGTGAGAGAAGGATGAAATAAGGTGTGAAAGAATTCTAGGGGGCAAGAAGATGCCAGCTGGGAGATGGCAAGATCTGATCCATTTGTCCCTAACGATATGATCACTTGAGAGTCCCCCTCAATAATTAGTTTATTTATATTAAAGCCAGAAGCTAATTGGATTCCTCGAATTAGACCCCATAGCTCTGTTGAGTTTTTGGTGTCGTAACCTAGGTTTCCTACCATTATGTGTCTAATCTGGCTAGTGTAGTCCTGGATGACCACTCCAAACCCCGTAAGCCCAGGATTTACCTTGAAGACACCATCAAAGTTCAACTTGAAGAAGCCATCAAGAGGGAAACTTCAGGAGTTAGGACTGAGAGAAAAAGGATAGGGAGAGTGATAAGAAGTGAGATTATCTTGGAGATTCAACTACCATTTAGAGAGAATAAGACTTTCCCTAGGGTCACAAGAGAGATCGTATTGGTTCCAGTGTTGGGATCGTATTGTTTCTTGTATGCTTTCATAAATATTGGACCAAATGATAGGGTGTGGAGAGGCCTTGGAGTGAAAGATTCTTGTGTTTCTCTCTTCCCATATCTTCCATACCACAAATCCTAGAAGCAATTTCCATATCTGATTGAGAATTGGATTGTTGAAGGTTGTCGATCCCTAATTTTATATGGTTCTTGTGATGTTGTCTCTTTCTCTATTGGTTTTCCTCATGATTTGTGATAATTTATCCCATATTTCCTCGCTAAAAGAGTTCATTGATTTAATAAGTGCTCGGTGGACTCCCCTTGTTTCTTACAAAGATGGCAGATCGATGGCCCTATGAACCCTCTTTTCTTGATATTGTCCCCAGTGAGAATATGATTCTGAATCAAGAGCCAAAGAAAAGTGGAAACTTTGGTCCATAAGCATGTTTTCCAAATAATCTACTAAATGTGATCTTTTGGTTAGAGGTGAAGATTAGCTTTGAGGTTGTAGGCTTCTTTGATTGATTCACTTTTATATTTTAAGTGAAGTGCACTTTACAATTAAATTATGTGATAACTCAAGTTTGCATGAGTTTTTTCAAAAAATAACTTTAAAAATATAGTTGAACTCAAGACTTCTTATTAAATAAAACAACTTTTAACAAAATGAGCTAGTGAAAAATATATAACAATTTTAATGGAGGGTTTTTTTTTTCTTCTTTTTTACTCTTTTCTTCGAAGTGTGTGCTTACCTCCAAAAAAAAATTTTCTTGAAAAAAAATCAACATGGTCACACAAAAACAAACAAAATTTAAAAAAAAAAATTATGACTATCAATAATAATGGGATTAGATCTCAGTTAGCATACCCAGAAAATGTAAGTTTTCTCTTTGTTTTTTATTTGATGATCTTGCATAAAGCCAAGAGAAAAAAACATACACAGAAAAGAAAATACTCTTTGCTCTATATTTTATTTACTTAGCTCACATAGAGTGCACAAAAAAGAGCATACACAGAATAAAAAAAAGTCACATAACAGAAAAAAAAATAAAAATAGAAAAGTAAAATATTAACTTTGCAATATTTTTTAAAATGACATATTCCAAGTTTATACCACCTGATCTAACAAAAAATTGTCATATCTTGGGAAAATGGAAACCTTTTTGAGTGAAACAAAAAGTGTTTCCAACTAAAAGTTGTTCTTTATATGCAATGGAATAGTTTGTTCAACCTAGAAATATGGAAACATGAGTCCAAATCTTGATCTACAATGTGTGTGGATATTCAAATGAACTTTGATACCATTTTCAACAAAATAGGGTGTTCCCACATAGGATGAACACCTTCGGTCACCATTCACACAACTGTATCAAATATCAATACACTGATGTTTTTACATGGTTAAAACCCTTGAAGATGGAAGGAGTCCATGGCTCCAACCAACATGGCCAGTTGAGGCAATGATCGATATGGGTATCGGTGGCCACCCACCTTTTCCAACTAGCTCAAAACAGTTCTCTGGCAATTTTGGTAATTTACTATTTTTAGCAGTTTTCACTTCTGGAGCCATTTTGAGGCCCTAAACGATGTTTTTTGGGAAAACAGGTTTGCAATATGCAATTTCCTACAATATTATGCTTAAAATGAATCTCCTTGATGATACCTTTCCAACGGCCTATCATATGCCTAAAACGGAGATCGTATGCAAAAGTTACGACCCTGGGAAGTTGATGTACTAACTTACCCAAATGGGGCCCACATGACTTTTGGCGCTTCATCTCCTAGGGTTAGGTTTTGGATGTATAGGGTTTTTGACATTCCTGCTTATTGTAAAAAGGCCTTCAGAGCCTCATTGTGATCATCTTCTTGTGAATGAGTGCAGCCATCACATCTCTTCTCAGAGATAAGCCACCAACATTCAAGCAAGCTTGTTTTCGTTGCATTTTACAGTTTTAATCTTATTTCGTTATTGAATAGAAAACCAGTTTTATTGTATCTCTGTTATTTTGTGTTAAGCATCTGTTAATAATCTATATTCATTTCATTTTGTGTTGTTTGTGGAGCCTGATTATCTTCATGATTCAGAGGTCTTTGCTTTCAGCCGTGTCTATACCCCATGAAGTATTTACACCCCAGAAGTATGTACACTCTTCCACGCGGGGGAGTGCAGAGGGGGGGTACCCCCTCTGCGGGG
>ML789417.1:19661-31483 GCA_009831015.1 Picea engelmannii
TCTTATATTGTGTGTCTTCTGTGTGTTTTGTTTCTGCATTTTTTTTTTATTTTATTGCTTCGTGGTCCTGTTTTTTCTAACATTTTGCTCATAAAATCCAGATCAGTGGTATTAGAGCGGTCTGCTCCTTGTCGTCTTAATGCATGTCCCCAACGAGGTTGAAGTACAAAGAGTTGGGTCTCGAGATTGTTTCTCTTCAGGACAAAAGCTCTCGCATGCCCAAGCGATCTCTCATGGTCGGAGAAAATAAAGATGATGAGAGATGAGATCCTTTCAAACTGTTGATTGAGGAAGCCCTCACGCAACAGAGGAACAAGATGATGGATAGTTTCGCGCAAATCCTTTGGCGGCTACCAACAGGCGATGCATCTTCTTCGAACGGAGACGCCGCCCCCTTCAAGGTACAAATAAACTTCAATATTCCTATATTTGAAGGTCATATAGACGCAAATGCTATAGACAAGTGGTTGAATCTACTAGAAGGGTATTTTTCTGTCCATAACTTTTCGCATAGAGAAAAGATTACTTTTGCGTTCCTCAAAGTCGTTCCCCATGTCAAAGATTGGTGGGAAACTTTCTGTGAGCAAAAGGAAACAAAGGAACCCTCATTATTTTTAGTCATGGCCACCTGGGAATCCTTCAGGGATGCTATTAAGGAACAATACTACCCCGTTGAAAGTTATGATGACCTGTATACCAAATGGACCACACTGCAGCAAGAAAGAGACCAAGCAGTGCCAGATTTCACAAATACCTTCCATACCTTGCACACCAAGTTGGGTATCAAATATTCAGAGCGACATCTAGTTCTCAAGTATCATGGTTCTCTGCATAGATACATCCAAAGATAAATGGAATTTCTGGACATCTCATTCTTGGGCGTGGCCTACAGATATGTCGTCAAAATCGAGCAGAATATCAAACAAAAGACGCGGCTATTTGGGCATGGGAATGCCTCACAAAAAAATCTAGGAAAGGGCAACCACAACCCACATAACAAAGGACAAATAAAATATGGACAGTATCAGGACAACCAGTCCAAGCCGCAAGCAAAGAAGGACACCGGAAAGACAAAAAAAGATACCGGGAAGTGGTGCGACTTCCATAAGAGATCTTGGCATAACACTACTAACTATCGCTCAAAGCAATCACTAGTGGCAGAAGTGAAAGCCTCTGAATCAGATGCAGATTCTGACTCTGAGCTAGAACTAGAAAGGGGAATATGGATTATTGATGCGAAACCCAGTGCCATAGTTGCTACCACCAAGCTCCAGCTTGGTGAACCAGACAAGCTAGAAGAAGGAGAGCACATCTTCCATTCACAGATGTGAGTAAAAGGCACCCCGCTGCACTTCAGCGTTGATAGAGGTAGCCAGAAGAACCTCATCTCATCAGAGGTTGTCAAGAGTCTGGCCCTGCCAACAACGCCGCACCCACAACCCTACACCATTGGATGGCTCTGCCAAGGAAGCGTTCTTCGCGTCAACCAACAGTGCTGACTGTCGTATGACATCAAGCCCTTCAAAGATGAGGTATTGTGTGATGTTTCTCCTCTCAAAGTTTGTGATGTTCTTTTGGGCCATCCTTATTTATGGAAACATCATGCTATATATGAGTCTAGGCCTCTTAGCGTTATTATTACTTTGAACAGGAAATTGTACAGGATACCCGAAGCAGTCCCACCTAGTGATATTTTTTTGATCTTTGCTAAGAAATGCAGGAAGGTCATCTCTCAGACGGGGAAGTTTGTCTTCTTCATGATTCACTCTTAGAATAAGTGAAAGATCACAACCACATCCAGGGTCTATGCGGTCGATCTCTCCACACAGCAGAAGCAAGTAGATAAGGTCATGGAAGAATACTCAGATATCTTCTCCTCACCTACAGGGGTACCTTTGCATTGCCAGGTGAAGCACCCCATCGATCTGACCCCTAATGCACCGCTTCCCAATGGGCTAGTCTATCACCGCTCTTTGTTAGAGAATGAGGAGATCAAGCGACAGATCTAAGAATTGCTCCATAAGGGGCACATCTGTCTTAACTCATCACCTTGCGGGAGCCCAATCGTGCTGGTATAGAAGAAAGATGGAACCTGGTGACTCTATATTAGTTATCTGGCTCTGAATAAAATCACATTCAAAAATTGGTACCTGATTCCCTGAATCGATGACCTCCTTGATCAACTCACGGGGGCCAAATACTTCAGTAAGATTGATCTGAAGTCTGGCTACTACCAGGTCCTGATAGAATAGACAGATGTATGGAAGACCACCTTCAAGTTGAAGGAAGGCCTTTTTGAATGATTGTCCATGCCCTTTGGTTTGACAAATGCTCAAGCCACTTTCATGATGATGGTGGACGATATCCTGCGACCATTCACCAATACTTTTGTAGTGGTGTATCTGGATGACATTCTAATTTACAGCAAGACTTGGGCCGAACACTTGCAGCATATTCAATAGGTTTTGCACACCCTGCGACAACATGAGCTATACGGTAACTTGGACAAATTTTCATTCGGCATGGACAGGGTCCATTACTTGGGCTACATCATTGATCAGCATGGCGTACATGTGGATCCAGCCAAGATCCAAGTCATATGTGACTGACCAGCCCCAACCACACTCACTGAGCTTTAGAGCTTCTTAGGCCTTGCCAATTTTTACCGCAAGTTCATGTTGGGATTCTTCCATATTGCATGGGCTCTCAGCCAAATAAACAGGGGTGGTGGTAAGGAAAAATTTGCGTGGGGCCGGTCCCAACAAAAAGTGTTCGATGATTTGAAGCAGCGCTTGTGCTTATCCCCATTACTTTCACTACCAGACCTGCAACATCCCTTTGATATCGAGACAGATGCTTCAGACTATGCTGTGGGCGTCATTCTCACTTAGCACGACCACCCCATGGCCTATCATAGTGAGACACTGTCAGATACTATCCGTAAGTACCTTACTTATGAAAAAGAAATGTACTCCATTGTGTAATCTTGCCGCCAGTGGAGACATTACATTCTTGGGAAGGAGACATTCATCCACATTGATCATAAACCACTGTATTTCATGCAGACAAAGGGAAATTTACAGAATGACCACCATCAAAAGTGGTCCACATACTTGCAGCAATTCCACCTCAACATCAAGTATAAAACAGGAAGGACCAATCGCATTGCTGATTGCCTCAACAGACCGCCAGTTGTGGAACTCACCACGGTGCTAGACTTCTGCGGCCACGACCTCTGGATGGCCCCAACTCTATGAGATAGACCCTGACTTCACCACCACCTACCAAATGTTGGGTGCAAACGCGGTTGTCGATAATTTCCATCTTCAAGATGGGTTGTTGTGTCGTCTGGGCCATATCTGTGTTCCATCAAGCGAGCGAAGCTGATCTAGGAAGCCCACTACAGTCGTGTGGCAGAACACTTCGGTGTCTAAAATATAGTGGTGATTCTACAAAAACATTTCTACTGGCCGAAAATTCGATAGGAGATCAACAAGTATATCAGGTCTTGCACTGCCTGTGTTATTGCCAAACCGACCACTAAGAAAATGGGCCTATACACCCCTCCTCCTACTCCTGACATGCCATGGGAATCCATCTCAATGGACTACATGTCAAGCCTCCCATCCACCAAGCAGGGAAATGACTGTGTTTTTTTGGTTGTTGATCGCTTTTCTAAGATGGCGATTCTAGTTGCCTGCAAGAAGAGCATCACAATAGAGGCCACTGCCAAGCTCTTCTTTGAACGAGTCTGGGTACATTTTGGAATCCCAAAAACCATTGTCTCAGATTGGGATAGTCGATTTATGATCACATTCTGGTCGAGCCTCTGGTCACTGCTAGACACCAAGCTCACCAAATCCATGACCTTCCACCCCCAGACAGATGGCCAAACCGAGGTTGTAAATTGAATGATTGTGCATATCCTTCACATGTATAATTCAAAGCACTGCCACACATGGGATGAGATCCTTCCCTATGTCCAACATAGCTACAAACGAGTCCTGCATAGCTCAACTGACCACAACCCCTTTCAGGTGGGGTTGGGATTCCAACCATTGGGTCCCATAGATGTTGCACTTCCCCTTGTGGTCACCTCGACCGACTCATATCCTGCTCCAACTAAAGTTGACAAAGCCACCTGGTTCATTGAGTGGATCCAGCACATCTGCCAACAGGTTCGAGATATCCTACAGAAGTCCAATGACAAGTACAAACAACGCCATGATCAACATCGGGTGCCACATAAGTTTCAGGTGGGCGACAAAGTTTGGTTGCACTTGCAGAAAGAACGCCTTACAGGACCCCATCAGAAGATTCGCCCACTCCATTATGGGTCGTACACTATCATCAAGACTGTGGGGAATAATGCTTTTGAGCTCAACATTCCTCCTTTCCTTGGCCTGCACCTAGTGTTCAACGTGGATCTCCTTCGCCCTTATTTTCCACCATTATTGGACACCTGAGAAGTAGCAGAACAACTGCCACCAATAGAGCTCAACCCTGACTGCATACAACAGGCATCCAATGATCAAATGGTGGACACACAGATCAAGGGCACTCAACAACAAAGGATCCATCTTTATCAATTCGTCAAATTAGGGCAACTCTTGCACCAGGGCAAGTTGCTCACCCGGGGCCAAATTCAACAGAAATTTCCCCATCTGATTGGGGACCTCAACGAAATGGAGTCCATTTATTCCTAAGGAGGGAGGATTGATCCAGATGGATATCAGTGGCCACCCACCTTTTCCAACTGGCTCAAAATAGTTTTCTGACAATTTTGGTGATTTACTATTTTTAGCAGTTTTCACTTTCGAAGTCGTTTTGAGGCCCTAAACGATGTTTTTTTTTGGGAAAATAGGTTTTCATCATGCAAGTTCCTTTTATATTGTGCCTAAAATGAATCTCCTCGATGATTCCTTTCCAACGGGCTATCATACGCTTAAAACGAATATCGTATGCAAAAGTTATGACCCTGGGAAGTTGATGTACTAACTTACCCAAACGGGGCCCACATGACTTTTGGCGCTTCATCTCCTAGGGTTAGGTTTTTGGATGTCTAGGGTTTTTTACATTCCTTCTTATTGTAAAAATGCCTTCAAAGCCTCATTGTAATCATCTTCTTGCGAATGAGCGCAGTCGTCACATCTCTTCTCAGAGATAAGCCGCCACCATTCCAGCAAGCTTGTTTCCGCTGCATTTTACAGTTTTTAGCTTATTTCGTTATTGAATAGAAAACCAGTTTTACTGTATCTATGTTATTTTGTGTTAAGCATATGTTAATAATCTGTATTCATTTCATTCTTCTCATAAAATCTGGATCAGGCAATATATTAATGCAAAATAAAAATATTTTACAAGAGAGTTTCTCACAATCGATCATCAACAAATGATCCTCCATTCCTTTTAAATAGAGATTATGGAACAATAGGGTGCTAAGCCATATATCATTATAGCCATTAAGATCGAGGAGAATATGAGTTGTCGGATCACTCTATTTCTAGAACATATCGCGATCGTCGGAGTACATAACTACAAATGTATACTAATGCATACTAAAGAAGTTACACACCAAGGAACACACTTTTACCTAAATACGTATTAGACCAAGTTGAACTTAACTAACTCCTAAGTATCTAAATATCCTAATAGTGGGAGTGACCATAAGATATAACACATCAAATTTATTCCTTGTAGAAACAACTAATGGATATGCATAGATAATACAACATAATAGTTTTATTGTAGGAGAGAACACATGAAACAACACAAGTGCAATAAACATAGTTACCAACTTGATGAGAACTCTTTAGATTTCTCATTTTTTTAGAGGTCACAATTAGTGGTTATTTTTACCCCATTTCAAAAAGTGTTTCTACCAATAGTGCCCTTTTCTTTTAGGGTTAAAATTAGAACCTTTTTCAATCATGATTCATAACGTTGTGAACAAAAAAACAACAGATCAACCCCTGATTTGAAAAGTGGTGCTAGCATTAACACCCTTTTCTTTTAGGGTTAAAATTACAATAGAAACCATGGACTTAATCACTGATACCATTGCAACCAAAATATTCAAATCAACTCCCAAATCAAAAACTGGTTCTACAAATAACACCCTTTTTTCAAGGTTAAAATTACAACTTGTTTGAAACCATGGCCATAAACACCAATACCATTGCAATCGAAATCTTAAAATCAAACCATGAATTGAAAAGTGATACGACCGGTAACACCTTTTTTTTCGAGGTTAAATTACAACTTGTTTAAAACTATGGCCTTAATACTTAGCACAATGACAACAAAAACCTTAAAATCAATCCATGAATTGAAAAGTGGTGCTTTAGTAGAACCCTTTTTGGGGGGATTAAAATTATAACTTGTTTGAAATCATAGTCTTAACAATTAACACCATCACAATCAAAGTCTTAAAATCAACCCTTAAATCAAAAAGAGGTGCCACTGATAGCAACCCTTTTTCGGTGTTAAAACTGCAACATTTTTCAAACCATTACCTAAAAAATTAAACATGTTGCAAACAAAATCATAAAACAAAAATAAACTAAAAAGAAAAAAAGAAAAAAAAACCCCTCTAAATTAGGAGGAAAAACATGTTTAAATGAAAACATAATTTTAAAATAATCAAGAAAGGGAAAAATTAAAAATTACCCTACCCTTCCCTTCCCTTACCCTCCTTAAAAAAAAAATAAAACACCTTCGATTTTAAACAAGTTTAAAAAATACAAATTAAAAAAAGATGAATATTTTTTTTTGAAAATACACAAACTAAACAACAATTTAAAAAAAATCAAAACAAAACAAATAATAATAATAATAATAATAATAAACAAATAAACAATAAATTTTAAATTTTAAAGAAATCAATAAATAAAATGTTAAAATAATTGCGTCAAAGGCGCTCTATAATTTAGTATGGGAGAGATGTCCATGTAATATAACGCATTAAAATAATAGTGAAAAATCCACAAAGTAATAAATTAATAATAAAACATATATAAATAAAAAAACACATATAAACAACAAGTACGATCAATTAATCAATCAACACAATAATCAAAACATGTATATAGTACCACCAACATAGATCCATATTAACCCCAGATTTATCAAGCATCGAGAGGGATCAAATCTCTAAAGGTGTAGACCTTTAACCTTTCCTCAAGTTTTTCACTTTAATTTTTTTTTTCACTTCGAGACATTGAAATCCGCCCTCTACTCTCCCCTATCCCCTCAATTGCTATGCCCTCCCACCCATCCCATAACACCCATTCCTATCACTTAAATGAGTGGTGGGTTAAACCTACCACTTAGACAATGGACGCGAATGTTATGGGATGAGCGAAGGGAGGAAATGGGAAAGTGGTGGTTTTTGGAATACCCTTACTCCCACAATTTTCTTTTCTTTATTGTTTTCTTTTAAATTAATTTGTGTTTTTTTAGTTTTTCTTTGTTTTCTTTCATTTTTATTTTTTCAATTTTTTTAAAATTTATTTTTTTAATCTTTTTAAAAAGAGGGTGAGGGAGAAGCAATTTATTTTTTAATAATATGTTTTTTAAGTTATTTATTTATTTATATTTTTTCTAATATTTTTCAAAGTTTTTGTGGTTTATTTTTTTACTTTTTTATTTTTCCTTTTATTTATTTCTTTCATTTTAGTGTTCATTTGTTTATTTTATCTTGTTTTTAGTTATTTTGTTTGTAAACGTATAAATGTTTTAGGTTACTGTTTCAAAATTTTGCAATTTTGATCATGAAAAATAAAGGATGCTACTTATAGCACCTATTTTTTATTTGGGGATATTGATTTTAAGATTTTGGTCACAATGGTATTAATTGTTAAATTCATGGTTTTAATCAAGTTGTAATGTTACCATGAAAAAATGGTGCTATTGGTAGCACTACATTCGATTCAAGGTTTGATTTTAAGATTTTGGTTGGAATTGTATAGATTATTAAGGCCACGGTTTCAAACAAGTTGTATTTTTAGCTCCAAAAAAATGGTGCTACTAGTAGTACCACTTTTTGATCGAGAGGTTGATTTTAATATTTTGGTTGTAATTATATTGGTTGTTAAGCCCATGGTTTCAAAAAAGTTGTAATTTTAACCTTGAAAAAAATAGGTGCTATTGGTGATACGACTTTTTGATTCAATGGTTGCTTTTAATATTTTTCTTGTAATGGTACCAGTTGTTAAGGCCCTTGTTTCAAGCAAGTTGTAAGTTTAACTCCCCCCAAAATAGGTGCTACTAGTAGTACCACTTTTCAATTTGAGATTTGACTTTAAGGTTTGTGTTTGCAAAATTATGGCGCTTTAGGGCCATAGTTATGCAAGGTTGTAATTTTAACCTAAAAAAAAGAGTGTTATTGCTAGAACCACTTTTCAATTCAAAGGTTAATTTTGGTGCTTTTTACTTTAAAAACATGTTTTTTTTGGACTAGAATTCTCATTTTGGGATCACAATTCTTTTCAAATCATTAACTATGTTAATAAGTTTCTAACTATGTTAATAAGTTTCTCCCATGTAACAATAGGTAATAGATATAAACTAAATCTTGCATATGACAACTCACGTATTTGAAGAATTAATAAGTTTCTCCCATGTAACAATCGGTAATAGATACGAACTAAATCTTACAGACACCAAACTCATTTGAAGAAATATAAGTTAGAGAAGGATCATGCACAACTAACCATTAACCATTCTTGTAGGATGACTTTCCCTTCTATCAAATTAGTGAACCTTATGTAAATAGTACTGTCATTCATATAATTGTTTGATATGGGGATTTTCAAGGAATGGGGATCTTTCCTTGAAATTGGCCTTTGTTAATTTCTACAATCATGAAAACCTTAACCAATCAAATATAAGTTGGATGAGGATTTGGAAAATGGGTTGGAGGTTAATTGTGGCATCTTTCTTATGGAAATTAGGAAAACATTAACCAGTTAGATATAAGTTGGATGATAATTTGGAAGATGGGTTGGTGGTCAAAGATGGCATATATTTCTCATGGAAATTGGTTTGGGAGAGGATTCTAAGTTGGGGATGCTTAAAGAGACTTTCATGTTTTTTTTTTTTTGTTTTTTTTTCCGTCTATTCTTGGAATGAAAAAAGAAATAATAAGTTAGTTTTTCTTTGGTGCACATGGATTTCTCTATTTTTATTATGCTTCATTAATGTTTATAAGAAGTGGGATAGAAATTTGGGAGAAGTGAGGAAATTTTCAGATTTTGACCAATGGGAAACTACATAAACAATGTAGTTAACCATGTATAAAAAAACATGTTGAGGTTCTTCATTTGGAATCTTTAGAAATTTAAGAATGGACCAATCATATATTATAAGGGAAGATTGAAAAGTAGCTATGGTGATGAATAAAATTTAAAAGAACGTCAATGATTCTATAATAGTGAATCAAGAGGAGGAGAAAATAGTGAGTTGGGTTGAAAAATTCATTAGTGAGGAGCATGGCGTCAATTGGTATTATCTAAATATAGTGGTGTCTTATAACGAAGTCTAAGACAAATATGTATCAAAATGGAAGCCTCCTAGTTTGAATTTCCTCAAGCTAAATTTTGATGGATCCTTAAGAGGAAACCAATCCTGACTCCCAAGGTAAATCAGTTATAGTCTATGCAAAAACACATAGGTGTTGATGGTCTAATCCATTATTAGAGTATAAGTAGCAACTATAAAGTTTCAATTTCCAAACTAGTGGAGGAGCTTATACAACCATACCCTAAAATAGAGGATTTTGGAGGCTATTAGGAAGATTGGAACACATATGCACTAGAAGATGAAAGGCCTTCTAAAACAAAATGTGGAATGTGTCTTGTCATATGGGGGGTAGAGAGTAGGGAATGAAGGTGAAGTGGGATTATTACATTGAGAGGCCATGTCCTACAACAATGCCAAGAGAGTCCTAGCTTAGTTGCAAAACAATAATTAAGGAGGTGCTTATAACTAATATTTTCCTACTAATAATGGAAGAATTTTTTTCGTATTTGTACTCTAATATTAAGACTGGAACTAGTTTGGAAAGTAGACTATTACTATTATATAGTAGATAGGAAGTATATGCATATCTTTTTTGCAATTTTTTGTTCAACTTGGAAGAGTGCCTCTTTTTTACTATTAAAAAAACTTAGCGACTGAAAATAAATTTACCTCTTCCCTCTCTCCTTTGTTTTCCAAGAATGTTCTCCATCCTTGCTTTAGGGTTTTGTTGTGCACGCACAACAACATCCCAATTTTCTTTTCTTATCGTCTCTCTAAGAGAAGAAATTGGCCCCCCTTTCAAAACTTCCTACTGGAACCTCCCCCTCTTTCTCTCTTGTGCGAATGGATAATCCTGAGTTTTCCTTCCACTCTTCTTGCATGATTATATTTGTCACGTGCATGCCTTTCATCGGCCAAGTTATTTTAACTTTCGTTGATGCATCGCATATCAACAACGTACTTCCCTTTCGTTTTGATACATTGCATATCAACAAGGTTCATCTCTCCCTCACCTATGCACTGCTTGTTGATAAGTTTCCCTCTCTTGTCTTCAATGCGCCAACAAAATGATGTCAACACTTTGTCATCGTCTTGCATCGATGATGATCTTCTCTCCCTCGTTGACGCTGGCCTGGTCAGCAAGGCTTGCCTTTGTCTTAAGGCCTATGTTATCCTCCTCTTGGCTCATATCCTTCTTGTTGTGCCATCAGTGGATCTCCTATCATTGCCAATGAATAAGATCTCCACACCTAATTAGAAAGTTCGTCATTGATTACCTACTACACTTAACATGCTTCATATTGTAGTCGTAATCAAGTTTGTTGTGTCAGCAATAGATTTCAATGTGCACATTGTACCTACTTGTTTATTTTGCGCTTCTTGATAAATTATGACTAAAGCTTGATTTTGAAAGTATCGTCTAGCATCATATGGGTTAACCAAAACACCTATTGGTCTTCCAATGGCTTTGAAATGCACTTTGAAAGAAATTCAGTCCTCCCAGCCTTGAAATCGTGTTGAGCGTCCCAAACGTCAATTGGTTGTTTTCATGGGTTTATAATTCCATACTACTGACACATCGCCTCAACATCAATAGTTGAATTAATAATTTATACATCATAGATGACACATAGACTGACAAAACCGAATTTGGGTGAAGCAACAACGAAAACAAGACTCGAACTTCCAGTAAAAAATGACTTTGAGCGCAATTTTTCAGCATCCATCAAAATGAATTTTTCACCCCCGAAACAGGCCAGACGGATGATTTTCTCCATTACGATACCAACACAACTCACAAAATCAAAATCCGATGCACAGAAGTGCCAAAACAAACCGCCTAAGGTTTCTTGCCTGAACCGGTCACATCGATCATTACACAGATGGGATGCTTGTATGACACGGTTAGTTGGATCTCTGGAAGTGCCACCTCTTGGAGTTCTTCAAAGAATAAAATACGATTGTCTAGCATGGGAGAGTTTTGAGTGTGTTATCCCCGATATCTAGGGATAACTAGGAGATCACATCTCGAGGCCCACATGGTCCTAGACATGGAGTACTGAGAGCAGGAGCGACCTGAGCATGGTCCTGGAGGACCCATCTTCTTCTCAGCCAGCTTTGTCCTGTCAGCAGTACTAGCCTCCACCACTACCAACTTGGGATTGCATCAGAGAAGGCTCTTGCTCCATGAGGTAATTGGTCCGAGGTATCATGGTATGTGTCATATTTGATCATTATAACCTTCTTATGTATGCATTAGATCTCTTTCATTTCAGATAACTGCTTGGATCTTACACTAA
>ML789417.1:38591-71108 GCA_009831015.1 Picea engelmannii
TGCTTCTTGAGGGACTTTCATCTTTAGACTTGTGGTTGGAGATCTATTCAAGAGATAAATTGAGCATGCTACTGCTTCAGCCCAAAAAATATTTGACAAACTTTTCTCTTTGAGAAGTGTTCTTGCCATATTCATTATTGTCTAATTTTTCCTTTCAACCACTCCATTCTATTGTGGAGTATGTCTGGCTATTGTTTGCATGATAATGCCTTGTGATTTGCAGAAATTTGCAAATTCATTGGAGTTGTATTCTCCTCCTCCATCAGACCTGAGTGCTTTTATATATTTTCCACTCTGTTTTTCAGCTTTTGCCTTGAATTCTTTGAATTTTGCAAAAGTTTCAGACTTGTGTCTGAGAAAATAGATCTGGATTTTTCTGTTGAAATCATCAATAAATGTTAGAAAATAAAAGATACCACCTATTGACTCTGTTTGCATTGGTCCACATAGGTCAGTGTGAACTAGTACGAGATGTTGTTTGGCTTGATTGGATGACTGTGGAAAACTAGTTCTCTTATGTTTTCCAAGTATGCAAGACTCACATGGGAAATTTTGTTCTTTGAAGATGGGAAGACCTTTGACCATGGAGTGCTTCTGAAGAAGACTTAGACTCTTAAAGGGTAGATGTCCAAATCTTGTATGCCAAACCATTGTTTCATTCAGGGTGGATGCACTTTGTGCATATGGTTGAATCAGATTTGCAGTTCAGAGTGTAAGGGGAAACATCCTATTCTGAGTCATGTGGATTTCAGAAATCAATTTTCTGCTTGGGGTTTTGTCATATATCTTGCAAGATGCTCCCTCAAAGAGTACCTTATAGCCATGTTCAATGTGTTGTCCTACACTTAGCAGATTATGTTTTAGATCTGGAACATGATAGACATTGTTTATGTCTTTCTTTTCATTTTGTTTAGTAAGAATAGGTACGGTTCCTTTGCCTTGAACTTTGACTAAGGAATCATTTGCAAGTGTAATATCAGATGAGATTGAAGAATCAATGCATGAAATTAAATCTTTGTTACCTGTCATGTGATTGCTACATCCACTGTCTAGCAACTAGAGATCTTTAGTTTTTTCTTCAGACTTGTGACATCAGAGAAACATACCTTTTGAGGTTTCTCTCGTATGATTTGGCACATGTGCTCTGCCTGAGAGCCGATCTGCTTTCTTCTTCCTACATTCAGATTCATAGTGCCCATACTTTTTGCAGTAATAGCATTGTATGCTTGATTTGTCATTTGATCTTCTCCCTCTACCTCTTTGAGGCTAAAAATTCTGATTATGGTGTTGTTGTCTGTGACCTTGGAAATTTTGATGCTAGCTCTGTTGTCTGTTACCTCCATTCGAGTGTTGGTCACTTGTAGTACTCCCTCGTCCTTGGTGACGTCTGCCTCTTCCTCTGCTGAAGGAGAATTGAGTTTTGAAGGCATTGATGATTGACTCATCTGTGAGATGCAGTCTGGTCTCATGTGTCACTAGGGAACTAATCAGTTCATCTATTGAAAAATGTGACATATCCTTGGATTCAAGGATTGATGTAACAACCATTTTGAATTTCTTTGGTAAACTTCTGAGGACTTTCTCAACAATGCACTGATCAGTGATGGCTTCACCAGTCAATCTGATCTGGTTCATGATTCCCATGACTTTGGTCATAAAATGATCCACATTTTTAGACTTTGTCATTCTTAAAATCTTGAATTTTGTCCTCAAGGTTTGCAGTTTGACTATTTTGACCCTGTCATTTCCTTGGTAGGTTGATTTAAGGATGTCCCAGGCCTGTTTTGAAGTACCAACGCCTGTGATTTTTGAGAAAATCGAATCATCCACATAATTTTGAATCCATAATTTAGCTTTATTTTCTTTGTTCCTCTGAGTTGCCTGAGCAATTCTCTGCTGGTTTGTCATGGCGGAAAGGTCTGTTGGATCTGGTTCCACATATCCAAGATCCACTGGATCCCAGCACTCTTGTGCTTGCAAGAAGGATTTCATTCGAAGAGACCAAAACTCATAGTTCTTTCTAAGAAGAATCAGACCCTGATTTGGTCCTAAATTGCTAGACGTCGCCATTTTTAACAAATTTAGCAAAACTGAAAAAGAAGTTGGGAAAAAAAATTTGTATTTACCTGTCTCATGCGTGTAATTTGTAGTGACTTTGGAATTTCGTCCTTCGGGACTTCAGGACTGCTGTATGCGAGTCCTTCAAAATTTTGTCTCTCCAACTTACGGTCACCGAAACGTCGAAGAGAGCTTAAGGGCCTTGGATTGGCCCTTAGTCTCCGTGCAATGTGACTATGCGCCTAAATGTCAAAGAGCTATCGAATTTTCGCGATTTGGAGAATAGCGATGTCTGTGCCAGTTCTTTGTCCCTCAATTTGCCGAAATCTGAAATATCCTGGCACTTATTCAAATGCCTTTTCGAGATTTCCCATTTCGGGACTTTCCGTTTCCAGATGTCAAGAGTCCTTGACCCTTCATCCTTTTGATCTTCGAAATGCCAATTTGCTGAAATGGATTTAACAACAATTATCCCCAAGGCTATACCTCCAGTCCATGTGACCGCTTCCCATATGACCGCAATCCTATTTCGGGGTTTTATAATGCAAAGCGCCTGACCTCTTGTCTCTTGAATTGTCAAAATGTCGAAATGACCTTTATCGCATTATCCCCTTGAGCTATGCCTTAGTACATGTGACCACTACTCATAAGACCACAGTCTTGTTTCGGGGTTTCGCGACTCAAGCGCCCGATCTCCTGTCCTCTTGACCCCTGAAATATCGATACGCAGAATGCCGAAATGGCAAAGAGTCCTTCTCCTTTCGAAAAATCTCCTGAAATCCTGGATTGCTTCCACGCATCTCCTCAAGATGGACGGTCCTCCTGCGTTTCATGATTTCACGACTTGTGACCCCCGGTGACACAAATCCTCTATCAACTTGAAACCCCGGTAGCCGAAATACCGACGGTTTCCTCGATCTTTGCCACATGTCCCAACGAATGGACGGTTGTGATCTTTTTGGGATTTCGGGACTTTCACCATGGAGTGTCCCGACCTTCGTCAACAAGACCTCCAATATCCCGAACTTCGAAATGCTGAAATTTTGATGGCGCTTGGATTTGATGCCACATGTCCTTTTTGATGGACGGTCCAGATGATTTCGGGATTTCACGTATCAGGGTTTGGAGTATAGTCTCCTTTGCTCGTCCAACTCCCGATTCCTGATTTTTTGATAGTGTTAGATCGATGGCTCATGATCTTTCTCGATCCAACAGTCTAGAATGAATCGGGATTTCGCAATTCGCGAATTCTCACGGCAGTCTTCTGACCTTTACACCCTGCGAGTTAGCGAAATGCCGAGATCTCGCCGTGTCTCCCTTGATGGACAGTCCTAACGATTTCGTGACTTTGCAAGTCAAAATTTCTCCTGTGTGCTCCAGAGGATTAAGCCTCGTGCACTTTCTCAAGGATCCAACGGCTATCGGTCCTCTGCGCAAAATCCAACGGCTGTAATTCTTTCGCCTTTTCTGCACTCTCCTCGTCCCTTCTGAACTGAATTTTTGCCTCAGATCTAATCGCAGGATGGATCTTACAACTGTGATTGCTTGTTCTTGGCTGCTTTCGTGAGTTCTTTGCTATTCTTGCAAATATTCTCTCCTACGGAAGAAAATTCGTGAATCTTTCATAGATTTGAAAGAATTACACAAATTCTTTGAAGCATTCTGTTCTCTGCAACAATCTTTGATGAATTTGAGAGATTTCCTGAAATTCTTTAAACGATTCTGCCTTCTGCAGTAATCCTTCACGAATTTGAACGATTTTTTTTGAATTCTTCAAATGTTCTTGCTTCCTGCAGCTCTTCTTCATGAATCTTTGAAAAATTTGAAATTGTTCACGAATCTTTAAACTTTCTCCTTATGCAGTCTCTTCTTCCTCAATCTTTCGAGCGTATAGCACTCTGCTTCCTCATGTGAGCTTCCTACGACGATCTTTTGAGTAGATGGCAGATAGCTCTCCAAGCCCTGTGAAAAAGATGTGTCCCATGCTCTGGATGTCAATTTAAGCTATGCGCTGTGAGGATCGTGTTTCTCTCCAGCCTATGTGAAGAGGCTTACCGCGGTTGCTCTGATAGCATGATAAATTGTGAAGAAAGAAATGCAGAGAGAAAGAATAGAGAAGAAATAGTATTCAGTATATTGAGAATGTAAGGAGAAAGTACAATGAGAAGAGTTAATGAAGAAGTGATACAATGCAAAAGGAAAATATCTGAGCTAAATAGGCTCAAGCAAATCAAGAAAAGAAAGTACAACTGGCCAGGAAAGTGGGCAGTGTACAGTCAGCCTGTTGAGGTTACATTATATTTAACCCGAAAGGCTTATAGTTGAGTGATATATGAGAAAGGAAAATGGAATGGACGAACCGAAGAGTCTTCAACAACTTTGAAATTTGTGAATTTTGAGCTTGATTCACCTTGAAGAGTTGAAAGAACTTCCTGAAGAGATGGGTAATATAACTACTTTGCACGAACTAACTAACTCTTTCATATTGAACTTCAGTATAGGAGTTACTCGGAACAATTTACAAAATTCAGTCTTTAAGAGTACTAAGAATGGGTTATTGTTCAAGTTTGAGGAAGTTGCCACAAGGTTTTGAATCATTGAATTCCTCACAAGAACTCAAATTATGGGGTTGTGTAGTTATTAGAGAGCTTCCTAGCAATTTTGAAAAACTTTCGTCATTGAGATCATTGGATTTATCCACTTGCGAATGGCTAATGGAACTACCTCGTGGCTTAACAAACTTGACATCCTTAGCTAACCTAGGCTTGAAGGATTGTGATCGACTAACAAGTATCCCACAAAGCATTCTACAATTGAATTCATTGACCTCCTCAATGGATATGTCATATTTTATGAGTTTAATGGAACTACGTGATGGGTTTTGTCACCTCTGTTTCACACACCTTTCATTGGCTAGGTGTCACCATTCTTCAGTCTTCCAGATTGGTTTGGTAAATTATCAACTTTAAGAGTACTAGACTTAACAAAATGTAGTGAGCTATGTAAAATTCCAGAAGGATTTCACCAGCTTGAGAATTTGGTCAAGTTGAAGTTATCTTTGTGTATGAAACTACAAGAATTATGTAAAGACTTCCAATGTCTCTCATCCTTGCGAAGTCTAGACTTGAGTTCATGTAAGAGATTGAGAGATCTCTCAAAAAATTTCCATTATCTCCCTTCATTGCAAGATCTGAGTCAAAGTTATTGTAAGAGGTTACGAGGAAAATGGATGGACAATGTGGTAAAAATGAAAACATTAGAGATGGTGGACACCATAGGAATCCCAATGCTCAAGAAGAGATGGGAACAAATTCAAAGGGAAGGAAATCAATCATGGTATTTTATAGTGAGAACATAACAGGGTTTGTTCATGGGGTCATATTGAAGGAATAATATGTCGAAGTAGGTGTCATGGAAATGGGATTCCCTTCTCCTTGATGGAAAAGAAGAGTCATTTCGTCTATCTAATTGTCTGTTAAACACTGACATACTTGTCATGTTTTATTTGGGTCTAGGTTTTAACCACGGCATCCCCTGGCCTTTTATCAAGGAGAGTACTTTTAAGAGATTCAACATTCGATTTCCTTCACATTTGATAGGTGCAATATCTCTCTTTTGGTGTACACCCCAAATAAACTTCTCATCAACAAGCAAACAAACAATGACAACCGACGAATATAGTGAAACCCAACACAACACCAACTCCACCTAGAGGGGTTCCTAAGATTAGCTCCAGTTCACCTGGGACAATTCCCAAGAAGTCCTCTATTTTACACCATAGGATTTCATGTAATGACCTACCTCTGATGCAAGTCATATGAGTTCCTACTAACTCCCCCGATAAGGAACATGCCCCCCAGACTATTGTTCATATTTTGGTCATAACTTTTGACTCGGGTGTCCATTTTGTTCATTATTTATACCGTTGGAAAGGTATTTCTAAGATATACGACTTCATAGTGGTACAAATTAAGAAATTTCTAACCATTTGTCTCCATTTTTCAGGATTAAGATAGCACTTTGTCAACAACCACAGAGAACACAATGCCTTGATCATGAGAAAATGAACCCATAATCGAATTCAGGGAAGTTTATATGATATTTCAACTAATTAATGTTTTGATTTTATAGGTTCGAATGTTTATTTTTGGTAAGTTACTCTAAGGCCACTAATTTGTTGTATGTTGAATGATGTTAGGTACCAATGTCGAAGGGAGGTCGTACTCATCATCCTCTTATGTGGTCTACAACTGAAAATGATAAAGCATTTACAATGTTAGCGATTGTCATAACAACGTGGAGCAAAAAATAGAATCTAATTCAAATAGTTGAAGAGGAGGTTTGAACACCATGATAATCAACTATCAAACCCGAATAACGAAAATGTTCCAATATCCAAACTAACCATTACGACGAGAGAGGAGCACTATAGCCAAAATCCATGATGGCCCACCAACACTAGGAGACAAATTCAAAATGTAACTTCCATATTGTTCCCTTGTCTCCACAAAGAGGATAAGAACAAAAGTTTGTAAATCAAAGGTCACAGAGGAAGACGAAAGGCCAAAAGTCATCTTGAGTTGCATTAAATACTAGAATTATATCCAAAAAAAGGATTTTTGGCTCTTCAAACATTGTACATTTATGAATTATTTGGGGAATACAGTGTCACCTAAAATTCAGAAGCCATTCCTTGGAGCTTTGATGTACTATTGTTGAAACTACTAATATTGAGAAGCCCTAGGGACCATATCTTGATAGATAGAATAACTTGTGTATGTTGGTGTTTTGCTGCGAACTAATTCAAGTGAAATGTATATTGTTCACATGGATTGTAAGGACATGTTTGCTTATAGACTAATATGATGCAATCTATGTTACTCTTGCAGTTTTGATGTTCTTTCTTATATTATATGTCCTCAACATATGAGTTATGAATATATGCATAAATATGACTTAGAATTTTCTGGTTATAGACTTGTATGCACATGTTTCTAGTTATGCACCTTTATGACAACTATCTGATTGGGGTTTATGCATAGTTTAGTTTCATTACAACTCATTCAATTATGATAATTTGCTCCTGGATAGGCTAGGATAGGTTTTGAGTATGTTAGATTTATTTCATGCATTTACATAGTCTTCATCTACATCATTTGTTTTCATAATCATCCATCATTCACTTTCATCGATGGACCAGAACGCAACCAATAAAATTACAACTAATGATGACATCGGGGCCAAAATATGGATGGGTTCCCTATTCCAAATGATGAGAATTATGTTTGGAACTTCTTACTAGGGGTAACCCTTTTTGTTGACAAATGGCGATTTTACACCTATCAACAAGTTGATTTCATTTTTTGATTTAAAGATGGAAAATCATAATCATGAATATTATATATGTCATACAAACTAAAACACATCATTTTAAACCAATGATAAAATTAGAAATTACAAATTTTACATAATAACCAATCTTCCCATTATGAGTAATTATGCTTAGTTATTAATATTTTTATATGATTTTTGGTTTCCTTATCAAATAGAAATTCATATCCACATACCCTTACATATCTTTTCTTGTCATTCTCATAAATAAATTGTTCCCAACAATTTACACTAATATCTATAGGACACACATTCTCATAAATAAATTGTTCCCAACAATCTACACTAATATCTATAGGACACACATTCTCATAAATAAATTGTTCCACTAATATTCATTAACATTGAGATAATTTTTATAACCATATATCTTCACACTCAGTTCAAACCCACTAGTCACTTCGTCCTTCATTTCCTATGGAACTTTTCTTTAATATTCATGAACTTGAATCTTACCTATTATTTCCTTGGGAACTTTTCTTTAATATTCATGAACATGGATCTTACCTATTATTGAATTTGTTAATTGTATTAACCTATTAAAAAAAAGTGTCCCCCAACTGCATCATGTAATATTCTCCGACATCATCAATATTTAATTATATCCCCAAAGTTCCCATTCAATATTAACAATATATTTGATCATAATTAAGAATATTGGCTTTTTAATTTTCAAATGATATATTAGAAATAATAAAAAAATAATTACAATGATTAATAACTAATTTTAATAAAAATGTATGAGTTTAATCATTTTCATGTTAAATGTCATTATTGGAAAACATGGAGACATTTTCCATGTTCTACATATTTCCATCATTAAGACAAATATTGTTATTCTATAATTGAAAGTGCATATTAAGTGAAATCTAATGTAAGTTTGGAGATATCATGTCTAGTGAATCATATTTGGAGATAAGTTTCCAAAAGAACTTAGTAAATTATATTTGGAGATAAGTTACCAAAAGAACTTAGTCAATGCTTGAACATAATATAAGTAATTGTGTTAAACATTAAACTTATAGTAAGTTCATGGAAAAAAGTGAAATTCGAAGAGAAATGTATCTTTCAATTGTTTTGTCACTATATAAGTAGTACATAATAATACATTTAATAGATTTTTCGGAATATCTTAAGATTAAAATGACTATAATATACATAATAGGTGAAGGTTTCCCAACTTTCTCAATCTTTTTCTTATCTAAAATCATCTATCTCACATGCAAGGTATGGAAATTCCTCTTTCATAATGTTTATTTGTTGAATTTCCAAATTTGGTTAATGGGTAATAAGGGAGAATACAACATGAGAAGTGGAGAGGATGAACACAAGAATCAATGAAAAAAATGAGAGAGATGTGGGAATTTTTTGTTGGTTTTCCTTTTGGTAGGAGAATGAAGTAATATTACATTTCTCCCATTTTGATTGTACTTATTTCATGCTTTAATAACTATGTGAGTAGACTCCCTCACCAAACTTTATATGCATTCAACGATTGTATTTCTAAGTCAAAGGAGGTGGATGTTTTCATTTAAAGCACATAATGGAAAAGAGATGAGTTCACATGCTAATACTTGGCAAGAAATAATTAGTCTCTTATAGGCCCCCCTTTTCGCTTCCCCTATGTTGGAATCATAGACCCTCTTGTGCTCTCCACAACCATCTCACATCATTATATATTATATTCTAACATTAATATTTACATATATTTGAGTTTACCATGGAAAACCAACCATGCAATCCATAATATTCTATTTATAGCATCTACGAGTCTATCCATTCAGTTGTTGAGCCTTGGCCTTAGGCTCTGTACTAAGAATATATACAAGCATATTTAAAAAATTTACACACATGGTCATTTATTCAATCTCACATGGATAAACTCCCATCATTATAACCATGCAATCAAAATTTATACATAAATTGATTGAATAAATCATAGGGGTCACAACTAGGGTATTCTATCCGCCTCCCCCACCCATACCCACCCCCAAAATAATGTGGACCTTGATGTAGCGTGAGATCAAAACAAAGAATACTCAAATATTTTTTTATATAAAAATTGGTATGCCTCCTTCATGGCATCCTCTAGTTCCTATGTAGCTTCATCCATACCAAAGTGCTTCCATTGCACATTTACCAATCTGATGGCTTAGTTCTATAGAATGTTAATGTTACTTACCTATTGAGGATGTGAAATGGCTCTATTTGGAACTCTCAAGTCTCTAGGGATGATTTTAAGGATAGAAAATTATTTTAAAATGTAGAAACCTTTGCGAATCTTATTGATCATTCATATGCCAACTATAAATGTTTGGTGATATTTTTGTAAAAATATTCAAATTTATAAGTATTTTATATAGTTTGTATAAATTTTTGGCGATTTTTAAGGTAAAATAATTTTATCCTTTAGAATTTGGGTGAATCATTTTTAGAATAACGAATCGGTTTTTGGGAAAAACCATGGAAAGTTATCCCATGAGAGAAATTTATCCCCTAAAATCATCCCTGTGAGTCTCCCGTTAGTTCCACCTATATTAGAACTCAATAAATCACATCGTTAGGATCATGTACATCTTTCTTAAGAAGGAAACATGGAAAACATTGTGATCTCTAATGTTAGCTATGAATGAAATTCTATATGCAACCGACCCTATCCTAACAAGGATTTCAAACAACCTATAATAAATATCAAGGTGTTAGCTTGATATAACTTTTGAGTTTCAAAATATCTTCCTTGGATTTAATCCAAGGAAGACAAGATCTTGAACATTGAATTCTCTACGCATTTTGTTCTCATATACATAACTCTTCTATTTGTCTTGGGTCACTTTCAAGTTTTCATGGTCAAATGCATACTTCATTCTATTCCGATCAATTTCAAGATAAAATCTCTTTCGCATAAGTATTGCCTCCATATTTTCAAAGTATGCACAAGTGAAGCAAGTTCCAAGTCATGGTTAACATACTTTTTCTCATGTTCTTTCAACTTCCATGACCCATAACACACTACCTAGTTATCTTGCATGAAAACTCCACCATTTCCCTTAATGCAAGAATTAATTTACACAAAAAACCTTTGTATGGGTCTACGATATTTGGAAAGGGGGTGCTAGTGAGAAGATTATTCAATGGTTGAAATATTTCCCCACATCTTTGGGACCATTTTATAAAATTAACTGGGTATGGAATTTTATAAATTCCTTCCATGAATATTTAGTAATAACCTACAAGGCCCATGCATGATCCCACATCCGTTACATTTCTTGGAGTAGGCTAGCTCTTTATGGGCTCAATCCTTTTCAAAATTGCTGAGATTCCTTCTTCACAAATAATGTGACCCAAATAATGGATTTTCTTCTAATAAAAGTCACACTTGTATTGGCACCCAATTTGGGGTTCAATTATGATAAAAGTTTATTGAATACATTTGACATTATGGTTGAGAATTTATAGCATTATGTTGAGGGGGATGGATTTCGAATGCTTAACAGTAGGGATTAAACCCAAGGATGAGGCCCAATTAGAATCCTCTTTGTTTGATATAGAATAATCCTTTAGCTTAATGGTCTGACAATCGTTCAATGTGATTTAAGAGTTGATTGAATTGTTATTTCCATTATTTTATTGTTTTTATAATTTTTATAGTAATCTACTATATAGAAGTAATCTAAAGAGTTTAAGGAAAATCTATGATAAGGTTAACCTTTGCAACAATCAACAAAATATATCTATAGCTTCAAATTCCTGAAGAAGTAATTCCACTAAGAACATATCACTCATCAGATAATATTCAAGAAACAACAACTAATTAACATTATAAAGGATTAAAATTATAACTGTGAGACATTCATAAATAATTCCACAATATCTGGATAACGATAAAATAAAATTAACTAATAAAGAAAATAATCATTCACTAAGAAGAACTGATAATTCATTCAATCACATAAGATAACTTAAAATAAATTGAAATTGTTACTAGATAATTGTGACATTTAGATAATAACAAAATAATCCATAATGAGTAAATGCACTGAAATTCTAAGAAAACCAAAATGTATTGACTCCAAAGAGTTTATGAATTCATCCTTGAAATAAGTATCCGCTACAATCCTTACAGAATTCATCTCAGAGCCAAAAGATCTGTTCCATATAAGTCGATCTCTTTATTTATAATCAAAATTACAATCTTGAAATAAAAACTTGATCTCTTTATTTATAATCAAAATTACAATCTTGAAATAAAATAAAGAAAAAATTACAAACGTAAAAAGTTGCATGCTGCTACAATTCAGGCAGACTAGACAATTCGGTGAATGCAATACCAATTTCATATTGGGCCCACTACTCACATATCTCTTCACATAAGTGATTATGTGGGAATACATGTTTATCCATAGGAAAACTTAAGATTTCCTTTATGTCCTTGAAGTGATGAGTGTATCTTTCTATCTTTAGAATTAGCAACTCCAGTCTATCAACCATTCTAACTTCAAAAATAAGATATTTTTGCATATAAACATGTTCTATTGAAGTTGTCCCTCTGACATCAACTTCATACTTATTTGCATTATGTTTAAAATCTCACATCACTTCATCTATTAACTAAAATCTCTCAAGCTAGTCAAACATGGGAAAGTGATTTCCAGAAATAACCTAGTTGAAAGGGATCCAAAATTTCAAACATGTCATGCATTCATCATTAACCCGGTTCATTGATTCCATAGCCAAATTCTCCCAATATCTTTTCATTGTCCGCATCACAACTATACCTTCATTTGTCAAGGTTTTGATACCATGATCTTCATCTACATGAACCTTTTGAATTTCTTTAATATACTTGATTTGATATTTTCACCTTTGATCACTTCTTGTTCCATTTTAGGACCTCTTTGTGCACCACCGATAATTACAATGTTTCATCTTGAAGCCCCACTATCTTTTCCAGAAAATATCTTCTTATTTGTTGATGCTTCTTATCTTCTTCTAAAAAATCATCCACAAACCTAGTTATAGTCTCTCAAGACTCTTTGTAATAATTAACTTGATTCCTGATAAATGAAAGTTCCTTTTTCATGCCTTCAACTTCACTCTCATTAGCTCTGTATTTTTCAATAGTAGTATGGGAAATTTCTATTCTAGCAGATAATAACTCACTTAGTGTGGCCTTCTTCATGCCTAGTAGAGGCTCTTCTGTAGTGCAAATTACAACACTATCTACATCTATTCTCCTCTTCTTCTACATTATCTTTACAATATCTTGCTTCCGACAGTTATAATCAATAGAATCGATATCGTCTACTTCATCCAAAGGTTCATGAATTGGTTGATCGCCCCATGATAAGATATTCTCTAAACTTCCCAAGGTATGAAACTTTTCCAACGCTGGTTCTTTTCCTTTGTCAATCACCCATGTCTCCTCGGGTTTTTGAGCCTGATCATTTTCCTTAGGATCAACCTATTCCTCAACCTAGGTACTTGAACTAGAAACTTCTTCCTTGTCCTTATTCAAATCAATGACTTATGTAGGAGGCATTATGGACTAATGTTCCTATTGTTGATCTAATGCTTGCTTCGCTACACTCTCAACATCACTCTGTATTTTTTCTACTATTTATTTTTGAAACATTTCTTCATATATTCTCCTAATTTCATCTACATCTTGCTTCTTCTTTGATTATTCAACAATTTTATTATGTTCTTCCTCTTCTTTCCTCTTTTCCTTTGTCTCTCATTAAATCCTCTCAACTTGTATCTTTTTCCTCTAACTCATCTTTCTCTCGTGGTTCTTTTAATTCTCTTTTCCTTTTCTTTGCTTCAACATATTTTCTTTGTTTCTCCAACTCCTTTTGAAAACCATCCTCTTCATGTTTCTTTCTCAACTCCTCTTTAATATTTTGTTGGAGTTCATGTACTCTTTGTAATTTTGCCTACTCTTCCTGAATATCTTTAAGCTCAGCCTCTTACCTTAATCTAATTTCTTCTTTTCTTTCTTCTTCTTCAACTTCTCTCTCATCTCTCTTAGCAGCCAAACCCCTATTTATATATAGCTCTTTCTCTTCTATGGATAAAATATTGAACACCATCATACAAGGATTTTTCCTCCTTTATAGAAATTCATCAATCATGAGCATCCTCAATAAATGCTTCATCTTCCCATCTCTCATGAATATATGACCAGTTGTATGCTAATTGCTTGGCATATTTCAAAATTAGTCCTTCAGGATCATGCCTTCTATATTGTCCAGTTTCAAACTTGTATTCTAGATGGTTGACCACTTATTGTTTTGCATGCCTTGGATCTTTTATAAAATAATTTCCTACCATAAATCCACATGGGATAAAAATATTCTTCTTTTCTTCTTTTAACAATGATGCATTGAATCCTTGTAGAATGGTTTGGTAAGTTACTTCTCCCACAAACAACTTATCTAGTACATACTTAGGAAAAAGATGGGGTGGTGTAGTTACACCATTTATATATAATCATATTGCAAACACCAATTACCAATATAAGTTATAAGTTTCTTGTCTTGGTCAGTTAATCTTGGATACTCTTCACAAAAATAATGGAGTATAATCGGGCTAAGAAGAAATCACACTTGATTGTATAAAATCTCTTATACTTATTTTCCCATAACATTTTGAAATAAATATGAATAGGTGCTTTGAAAATATGCCAACTGAGGTTAATCCCTAAGAATACATTCCTAGCACATACAACATCCAATAGCTATGAGGACATATAAAAATAGGGTACAAGACCTATCTTCTCAACCATCTTATACACCTTCTCGATCATGATTCTAAGTTGATTTGATATTATGGCTTCCCAATTAAACAACAATCCTGAAGTGGAACATACAACATCCAATAGCTCTGAGGCCATATAAAAAGAGGGTACAACACCTAGCTTCTCAATCATCTTATGCACCTTCTCAATCATGATACTAAGTTGATTTGATATGATGGCTTTTCAATTGAATAGTTATCCTGGAGTGGCTATTGTATAAGCCAATGGAACCCATGCATTTATAAATTGAGAAAAATCCTTCTCACCATA
Organism: Picea engelmannii; assembly: GCA_009831015.1. Classification (NCBI taxonomy): domain Eukaryota; kingdom Viridiplantae; phylum Streptophyta; class Pinopsida; order Pinales; family Pinaceae; genus Picea; species Picea engelmannii. The sequence continues at coordinate 53,107 of ML789417.1, forward strand.
TAGTCAAAATAACAACATGATGGGATACGTATATGGTTCTCTTAAAATTGTAATACCATACCACCCATTAGTCCCGTAGATGAACTTATTATCCTCCTTCCACCAACTAGCCAAGATTTTCCCTACATCATGTTTATCATAAAATTCTTTCACATAAGTAGTGGTGAGAAACACTTATGATGATAGAAGCTTATAATATCTTTCTACCTCTTTGGCCAAGAAAACCCCCACAAATTTTCCTTTCACATCCTCAACTATGTGTTTCTTAGGATTAATATGGTTGATGATCCATTTAACTACTTCTATACAAGGGAAATAGACTCTCTGGTCATGGAATAATGTTGACAAGTTCTTTATATATTCATGTAAACTTTATCATTAATATCCCTAGCTGTAGGGTTAGTATGTGGTATCATCTCTGGATATTATTTATTCTTGAATTTTAGAAACAATTCATTCCATCCTAACAAAAGAACCTGAGTTATGTTGCCCAGTTCAATATCTTTGTAAATTGGGTGCAACAAGGGATCTTTGAATATAGGGATCTTGGTCAGTTAATCTTGGATACTCTTCACAAAAATAATGGAGTATAATTGGGCTAAGAAGAAATCACACTTGATTGTATAAAATCTCTTGTACTTATTTTCCCATAACATTTTGAAATGAATATGAATAGGTGCTTCGAAAATATGCCAATTGAGGTCAATCCCTAAGAATACATTCCTAGCACATACAACATCCAATAGCTACAAGGAAATATAAAAAGAGGGTACATGACCTATCTTCTCAACCATATTATACACCTTCTTGATCATGATTCTACGTTGATTTGATATTATGGCTTCCCAATTGAACACCAATCCTGAAATGGAACATACAACATCCAATAGCTATGAGGCCATATAAAAAGAGGGTACAACACCTAACTTCTCAACCATCTTATGCACCTTCTCAATCATGATAATAAGTTTATTTGATATGATGGATTCCCAATTGAACAATTATCCTGGAGTGGCTATTGTATAAGCCAATGGAACCCATGCATTTATAAATTGAGAAAAATCCTTCTCACCATATAGTCAAAATAAAAACATGATGGGATACATATATGGTTCTCTTAAAATTGTAATACCATACCACCCATTAGTCCCGTAGATGAACTTATTATCCTCCTTCCACCAACTAGCCAAGATTTTCCCTACATCATGTTTATCATAAAATTCTTTCACATAAGTAGTGGTGAGAAACACTTTTGATGATAGAAGTTTATAATAGTTTTCTACCTCTTTGGCCAAGAAAACCCCCACAAAATTTCCTTTCACATCCTCAACTATGTGTTTCTTAGGATTAATATGGTTGATGATCCATTTAACTGCTTCTATACAAGGGAAATAGACTCTCTGGCCATGGAATAATGTTGATGAGTTCTTTATATATTCATGTAAACTTTATCATTAATATCCCTAACTGTAGGGTCAGTATGTGGTATCATCTCTGGATATTATTCATTCTTGAATTTTAGAAACAATTCATTCCATCATAACAAAAGAACCTAAGTTATGGTGCCCAGTTCAATATCTTTGTAAATTGGGTGCAACACGGGATATTTGAATATAGGGATCTAAATCATAGGAACAATATGATCATCCATTGGGTCTTCAACCATGAATAGACCTCTCCTGTGAAGCCTCCTCAGTTTCTTTCATTTTCCCCTTAGGATACTTGGCAAGATGTCTCACAAAGGGTCTTCATTGATGGAATATTTCCTTCATAATGAGTGCAATATAGATGGTAATCATGATTGAAAATATGGTTTTCAAAAATTTTCTATAACACTACTCCAACTACTTTTAAAAGAAATTCATAGTCAGCCACATCAAGACAATTCATCGATATAACCAATATCAATTCGATACATGAGATTTCTCTTTTTAATTTATCAATTTTAAATCACTTACTAGTTTTGAGTGAAGGAAAAAAATAGAGAGAAGAAAGGATAAATGATGAACACAAATCCCTTATCTTATTATTCTATCCATCTCGAAACAAAAATACCACATGAAATCACTTACATTTGCGGATCTATCTAGGTTCAACCACAACAACACTTGTAGACATTGAAACAATTGATAATGCTTGAATTCCCTAGAGTTCCATCTGAATTTGGAAACAAAATGAGAAACCTAGTTGAAAGGCTTCAAATTAATAACCATCATACTCGATCCAAATAGTATGATGACCATAATCTAACTCATTTGGATTGGATTTGCCAAATATGGGAAATTGAATGCAAATGGGACATTCCATGTCAAATCCATGAATTAATGACCAAATATGTTCTTCGGCAGGTGCCCAAAAACCTAGCTTAGCCTTTTGGAGAGTTTCAAAACACTTCATTTTGTATAGAATTTCCAACATGGTGATACAATATCTCTCAAAAAATGTGCATATGGGAACATTGATAGGCTTCTGACGATTTAGAAATTATGGAGATTTTTTTTTGTTGGAGCACAGAAAAGAGGCAGACTTACCTCTTTGGTGAACTTGTAATTTTTTATATTGGTGGGTTTCAAAATGATTTCGTTTAGTGCTTTAATATTCCACTATATCATCAAAACTTGAAAATTGTAGTCCATCGCTGCTTTCGAAAAAACTCATCTTATCGACATCATGAAATTTTCTTTCTCTTGGAAAACTAGGAAATTGGTTTTCTTTCAGCGCTTTGAAAATTTCTTTGACCTGCACATATTGACAGACTTCATTTTTCTATTGTTTTTGGAACTTTCAAAATTTGTTTCTTCATTGGCGCTCGAGAAAAACTTACCTTTTGTATCAACAAACTTTATTTTTTGTTATTTTTCAACACTTAGGATAACAAAATATGATTGTATAAATTCTTGGAATCATTTGTGTCAATTGTAATAACACAAATATATTTTGAAACAAGAAGGTGGAATGCATGATGTGAGCACAAAGTGGCAGATAATAGGTATGCACTAGAGACATGATTGTTTTAAAGATGTCTCTAGAAAATTGTAGGATGTGTGGAGTGCACCAATAAGTACTTAAACCAACATATTGTTTAATTATATAATGTGTATGCCATGTAAGGCCCATTTTTTTTGTAATGGATTGATTGGATATCACACTGATTTCTGCATTGGTGTCATATACATTAATAACATGCATTAAATGTTAGAAAGAATTGAAATAATTCTTGGTGGTGATGTGTGTGTAGTGTGATGTTGGGGTTACATGAAATTTAGACAAACACTTAGTTGCACATGAGATAATACAAATAAAATTTTATTGCATTAGACACACACTAGACAGAGATTTAATATAGGGTTGTATTATGCGTTGAATATAAAGGACCCTTAGAGTGTCCTTTACATTTTATTGGAGATCGAGTAGGGAATATGGTGATAGTGGTTAACAAAGATCTTATTGCCATGATCGTGATACATATACATGTGGTGATTGTAAATGTGTTGAAACTGAGATCTAGATAGAAAATACCATGCACATTTGTAGAGAGAAATTGAGAAGGAAGAAGCAAGAGAGAAAGAATGGAAGAATTCTCATTAACCGTAATGAATAATGAATAATTTACACATGATATACTTTGTATAACTCAACCAATGCGCATTGGAGGTGAAGCCAATGCACCATAGTGGTGGTCTAGAGTGATCTGAACACACACCAGTAGTTACGGGAGTGAACTGCCACCTATTCTAGTCTCTTAGGCAGTTACGAGAGTGAATTGCCACCTAGTCTAGTCTCTCAGGTAGTTACGGGAGTGAACTGCCACCTAGCTGAGTTAACTAGTCTATCAGTCTTTAGTTAACTAACTAAAACAAAGTGAAGTGAGGATGAGATTAGGGAATAATGGGTAATGCACTTGTCTAGTGATGATACCAAGGCTAATGTGCATTAGCTGGTGATGATTCCAATGTTTCATGGTGACAAAACCAATGCAACATCTAGACTCCACTCAACTAGTCAAAGTGAAGTGAAAACTAAAGAGAATATTCTCAATAAAATTTAGGAGACTGGATAAAGACTAATAAACATAGGAAAAAACTTAGGAAAAATAAATCCTAGGTGTGTGTGAAGTAACTCCAACACCCCCATGAACATCACTATGGTGAAAATAAAGAATGGGTCCCGACAACGAGGCCATGTTAGGTACNAACTACAATTTCTAGGCAACTGTATCCTTCACTCCAAGATGACTTCACAGAGAATGGAACTTCTGCTTAGTGAAGGTCTTGGTGAAAATGTATGTCGTATGTTTTGCTGAAGGACAGAACTGTAGGTCGATGATCCCCTCGTATACTAAGTCACGGATGTAGTGCATGTGGATCTTGATGTGCTTCATATGTTGCCTCTGAACTAGATCTCTGTAGAACTTTAGAGTTCTCTGTTTGTCCCACCAGATGACGATCGATCGATGAAACTGAATGCCCAACTCAGTGAGAAAATGTTGTAGCCACATAGCTTGAATGATTATGTTAACTACCCATTTGTGCTCTGCCTCGGCTGAAGAAAGAGAAATAGCATCTTCCTTCTTTCTCGACCAACAGATAGGCCCGGAACCAAGATTGAGTGAGTAACCAGATGTGGACTTGCGATCAGTGCTATCACCATCCTAGTCAGAATCAGTGAACCTGATGATATATAATGTAGAGCATGCTTCATAATCAATCCCAAAGGTGATGGTTCCCTGTACATATCGAAGGATACACTTTGCAACCTTCCAATGTAGCTCATGCGGCTCCTGCATGAACCTAGAAACTACGCCAAATGCATAGTAGAGGTCTGGTCTGGAGTCAGTGAGATACAACAAGCTCCCCACTAGTTGTCTGTACAGTGTATTGTCAACCAGTGGAGTGTCCCCACCATCCTCAAGTTTGACTCCTAATAGGAAAGGAGTCAGAGAAAACTTGCATTCTGTCATGTGAAATCTCTCAAGGAGATCTCGAGCATAATTGGCCTAAGACGTTTTGATGCCTGATGCATCTTGATTGATCTAGAGTCCAAGGAAGAAGTGTAGAAGACCCATTTCCATCATCAAAAACCTATCATGTGGAATCCTCTTGACTGTAGAAATCACTGAAGTCGAGCAACCAGTGATCAACAAATCATCAACATATAGAACTAAGAGTAGAAGTGAATCTACCATCCTGATCATGTAGACATTCAGGTTTGATTTACAACGTATAAAGTTTTGTGACAACAGGTAGGAGTCAATCTTGGCATACCATTCCCTCGGAGCCTTCTTGAGGCCATAAAGAGATTTCTTCAATCGACAAACCAAATAGGAATCCTACATAAATCCCTGGGGCTACCCCATATAGATATCCTTAGAGATATCACCATGAAGAAATGCATTCTTCACGTCCATTTGATGGACTTCCCATCCCTTGGTCGTCGCAATGGAAAGTGTCAAATGTATGGAATCCATATTTTATACTAGAGCGAAGGTCTCATCATAGTCAATGACATGCACCTGTTGAAAGCCTTTGGCAACAAGCCTGACTTTGTATCTTCTAATCTGTCCATCCGCTGCGCTCTTGTTCCTGTAGACCCATTTGCACCTGACAAGTTTCCTTCTAGAAGGAAGGGGAACCATATCCCAAGTCTGGTTCTCGAGGAGGGAGTTGTACTCCTCCTGCATGGCGGATTCCCAAAAGGGATTTTCAGCAGCCTTGTCATAAGACTGTGGATATGAAGACTGAACCAAGAAAAGATGCTTGGATGGCAATGTTTCAGTGGCAGTGAGTGCAATAAGAGTCTCCTCGAAATCATATATTTTCCTCCTAGTATCAGCTGGATCACCAACATGATCCTCTGCATCCTGGAGAGTAGTCTGGGCCCACTTGGGCCTCTGTTGTGGCTCTGCATCTGCATCTGCATCTGGATGCACCGAATCTATATCTAACTATACTGACTCTGTATCTAGATCATTTGAATCCTTCAAATCATAACTCTCTTCTGAAGAAGAGTCGGCATGTGCATGTTCATCATCTCAGACAGGTGGAAGAATGAAGGTGTCTTCATGCGGCTGTTGAGGTACATGCGAGACATTTTCCTTGAATTGGAAACTTTGATCAATGATGAGCCAGTCCAAGGAAATATTATTAAGTTTGTATCCCTTCACACCGTCTGGGTATCCAACAAAGATACACTCTATGCTCTTTGGATCAAGTGATTTCCTCTTTTCAGAGGGAATCTGGGCCCATGCATGTGATCCGAAAATACGAAAGTGGATCACTTCTAGTTTGAGGCCGCTCCAAGCCTCGTAGGGGGTCTTATCCTTGACAAATTTATGGGGAGATCTATTTTGGATGTAGGTTGCACAATTAAGTGCGTCGGCCCATAGTCTCTATAGAAGTGACTTTGCATGTAGCATGCAAGATGTCATCTCTTTTAGATATTTTTTTTTCTGCTCAAAAGCTTTGTTTTGATGCAGAGTATAGGGAACTATGTGTTGCAATTGAATCCCTGGCTCATGACAAATATTATGGATCTCATGATTGACATACTCTCCCCCATTATCAGTTTAGAGGACTTTGATTTTATTTCCTGACTGTGTCTCAACCAAGGCTTTGAAATCTTTGAGGTGTTGAAAGATCTCTGATTTTTGCCTGAGAAAGTAAATCCATGTCAAACGTGAGAAATCATCAACAAAAATGAGAACATACCTTTCTTTGTTGATTGATGGATGCGGAAAAGGGCCCATGAGGTCACTATGGATCATATCTAAAGGAGAGGAAGCTCTCTGAGTCTTTCCTTTGCCAAATTTTTCTTGAGGGTGTTTTCCAAGAACACATCCCTCACAGATTCATTTGGAGAAATGAATGTTTGGTAGACCATCAACCAATATTTCTTGCTAAGCTATTGCATATATCTAAAATTCAAATTCCTGAAACTTTCGTTCCATATCCTACTTCTTTCATCAACATGGGTAAGCAGTAAAGCGGAATCTGATTCAATAAATTCAGAAAATGTATACAATCTAGATTGATGATTTACCTCACCAGTAGCAACCCTGGAATTGGTTTGCATGTCATAAATGTCCACTACATTAGGTGTGAATATGACTTTCTTTTTGGTGCCAGAATTCATCATCTGATACATGGAGAGAATATTGAAATAAATTTTGGGAACATACAACACATTCGCGAAGCTTCCATTAGTGAGTTCAATCCTTCCTTTGTCGGTGACTTCGACTGGAGAGTTGCCCCCCATCAGAATAGGAGGACCTTTTCATGCATCCAATGAATAATATAATGCTTTTGTGGCATCCATGTGATGTGATTCTTCTGAATCTACGATCCAAGCATCGATAGAGGAGTTGATGGCAATCAAGGCATGGCTAGAATTGTCTTTCTTGGTATTCTGATCTTCTGGCTTCTTCTTCTTGGGACCCTCGGGGATGCGATCTCCAAGGTTATTTTGTTGAAGTATTTGAGTCATTAGATCTATTTGTTTCTGCATGCATTTGGATTCTAGATGGAATCCTTTATGGAAGTATGTGCATTTCTCCCCTTTTCTTCCCTTTCCACCTTTGGATCTAGAGGCATCGATGAAGGGTTTTGAGTACCCTTCCTTATTCATATTTGCATGAGCTTTCCTTTTTTCTTTATCTTTATATTTCTTATATTGATGGCTTCCATCTTGCACAGTAAGTTCATGTGCCTTTGGGCCTTTGATTTTTCCCATGTTGATGAGTTTGGTTTTCTCTTGTGTCAGGTATTCGATCAATTCCTCAAGCGAAGGCATCTTCTGGGTGGCTCCAGAGGTGAATTCAACTGAATGTAATGTGGATACGAACACGGAGAATTCAGGACCAAGTTTGGAGAGAATGGTGAGAACCATTTGTTTCTCCTCCTTAGATTTATCAACCCCGCAAGATTTGAGTTGTGACAATAAATCCTTGTATTTTTTAAAGAAATCTTGGATATTTTCGAATATTTTTGGATCCAATGTGAGAAATTACACCTCAATCATGTGTCCCCTCATCTCATCCTGTTTTCCAAAGAGCCCTTCCAAGGTGGTCCAGGCTTCATCCATTCGATTTAGATACTTGGATTTTTCTATGGATGATGTCGATTCTGTCTATGTATTCAAGGTTAACTTGTACAATATTTTGGTTTAGAGATGCATGATAATTCTCTTCTTCCATGCAAATTAATTGTAAGGTGTAAGAATGAATACTTTTGGGAATTCCATTTTTCCATTGTCTTCAATCTTTGGTACCTACAAAAATAATTTGGTGTAGCTTTGCTTAGAAGTCCATCGACTCTGATACCATGTAAATGTGTTGAACCTACACAAAATAGATCTAGCTAGAAAATACCACACACATTTGCATAGATAAATTGAGAAAGAAGAAGCAAGAGAGAAAGAATGGAAGAATTATCATTAACCATAATGAATAATGAATAATTTACACATGATATACTCTATATAACTCAACCAATGTGCACTAGAGGTGAATCCAATGCGCCATAGTGGTGGTATAGAGTGATCTGGATACACAACAACAATTACAGGAGTGAACTGCCACCTAGTCTAGTCTCTCAGGCAGTTATGGGAGTGAATTGCCACCTAGTTGAGTTAACTAGTCTAACAGTGTTCAGTTAATTGACTGAAACAAAGTGAAGTGAGGAGGAGATCAGGGAATCATGGGTAATGTGCTATTCTAGTGATGATACCAAGGATAATACACATTAGCTGGTGATGATCCCAATGTTGTATGGTGACAAAACCAATGCAACATCTAAACTCCACTCAACTAGTCAAACTGAAGTGAAAACTGAAGAGAATATTCTCCTAGAGGAATGTTCTCCCTAAACTTTAGGAGACTGGATAAAGACTAATAAACATAGGAAAAACCTTAGGAAAAAGAAATCCTAGGTGCATGTGAAGTAACTCCAACAGTGATAGGGGTTTAACAAGGTTGGAAGAATTTCATCTCATGCATGACATTGTTCAAAGTATTTGTATAAGTTGTATGCACCTGTGAGGAGGGATGCCAAATGTTTTGATAAAATAGGAATACTCTTGTTGGTGCACTTGCTGAAGTTTTCTCATGCATGTGTTCCAATTTTGTAAAGAAATATAGATGTTCATCTTGATCATTAACTAAGCAAGAATTTGTTATTTATTTGGAACTTAATGAACACGTGTATCGTTGGGTTGGAACTTAATGAACACGTGTATCATTGGAGTTGTGCATAATAAAATATTGTTCACTTTTATTAAGAGTCCACTGTATTGTTGGTTGAAGATTCTTTTGAATCTAAAAATTACAAAGTGTCTTGTAAGTGAAGCAAGTTAGTTTTAAACATTTTGAGTTGAGTTTATGAAGTAGGTAATATTATTGCATAGGGTTGCTAATTTGGACAAGTCTTATAATAGAATTATCTGAAAGCTTGATTCATGTTGATTGAAAAAAAAATTAATCCTTGCATGGAATATTTTTTATGGTTATCTTGAACATTTTTATGGTTGACTCATTGAGTCATAGTAAAGTAATCAACATGTTGGGAGGGGAATGAAAAGTTACCCATGACATCACTACCTTTGAGTATTGTTGAGTTAGAGTCAATCTGAGAGTTGTCATCGCAATAATAAGAATCAACACACTTGGAGACATCATTTAGGGAATTTTTTTCTTTAGTCTCGGTCATGCTATCATAGAGTTATATGTGTCAGTAAAGGAGATTGGATTAAGGAGATTTGATAGTGGTGGTTCCAGGTTTACACCATGAGTTCATTGATTTAATATTTCTTTTGAAGTTTAGTTGCAAGAATTATTTATGTGATTATGTTCAAGGATGATTTTGGAAGTTTGTCTTTAGTTATATCAAAAAATACCACTATGTGTTTCTTATTAATCTTGTCCAGATTGATGTCAATAATTCATTCATATTTGCAAAGGATGGCCCCTATTTTGGAGTATTTGATGATGATTTTTGTAGAGATGATGAGGAGTTGATAAATATTTTATCCTTTAACATTTGGATCTGATGATTGTGGAGAGATTGGTTTATGAAAATTATTGATGTTTCGTGTTTATGGGTTGTTGATATAGAGTAAGAGTGAACCCAATATTCAACATAAATTTCTACAGACTTGGTGGTTCCACTAGCTAATACCTTTGTATTCTAGTAGGATGGAATGATTACCATAGGGACATTATAAGTAGATTAAGAATATTAGTAGATATAATGAGGATGTGAACCCATGCTATACAGATGAGGGGAAACAAGGAGATGTGTGGATGAGGAGAGCGTACACAAATGTGGTAGTTGAAGAGATGATTACACCATCCATGGGGTGCATGGTATATGGAGGAGTGTGCAAAGTATGAGTGGGAGTTGATAGATTGATGATTTACATAAGATCATACATGTGGATGATTGTTTGATTGTAGTTAAGTTTGATATTGTTGAAGACAATTTGAGTTGATGGTTCAAGTTTATTTCCAGATGTACTTGTATTGAGAGTGAGACAAGTATCAGGGGGGTGTTGTTAGTGCCCTATTTGGAGTGTGATTATGACAAAATATTATTGAATACTTTTGAAAATATGGTTGATAATTTATAACATTCACTTAGATATATTTTTATTGAACTTTATGACTTAAATTTACATTTTGGGAGAGATTATTATGTAGTTAGTTAAGATGGGAATTAAGCATGGTAATGGACCTACACTTATTTATATTATCTTCCATTAGATATCTTATAGTATATTTGTTATTGTATTGTATTTGAAAGAATTGGGATTTGGAGATTCTATGTTAAGGTTTGAGTGATCTTTATCTCCTTTCCCATATTGGGAAAGGAGTCTGCTATGTAGATTTGTTTCTTTAATGAATATGAACCTAGATTCTCATATACAATATTCATTATCTTCCTTGTTTATGGTTATTGTTGAATGTTAAATCTTATAATCCTTGTTGTCTGTTGAATCCCAACAACTTCCTTAGTTTTTCATATATATTATGCTCTATTATTACTTGAAAAACCATCCTCAGGTGACTCTCATGCTCTGTTCCATTCTAAAAATAGATTAGTACATCATCCATAAAGAGAATTACAAACTTGTCCAAGTAATTACTAAAAACATTTTTCATGAGACACATGAATCTAGCCAATGCTCTTGTGAGATCGAATGGCGGCATCATAAATTCATACTGTCCACACCCCACTTTGAAGGTTATATTATGGATGTCTTATTCCTTAATTCCAACTTGAAGATATCTAAATTTCATATAGAAATTTAAGAATATCATTCCCCTCTCATTTGGTTAAACATATCATCAATTAGAGGCAATGAGTACTACATAGTTTCAGAGTCCCATGATTCCTTTTCAAAAAAAAGATAGGTGCTCCCCATGGAGACACACTTGGCGAAATGTATCCCTTTTCCAACAACTCTTTTAATTGCATTTTCATCTTCGGTAATTTTGGGGTGCTCATCCTATAAGGAGTCTTGGGCACCAATACAACACTAGGTATGAGATCAATTGATAAATCAATGCCTCTCTTTGGAGGAAGTCAAGGAACCTTATTTTGAAATACATCATTGAAGTCTTGCAATACAATTTAACCTTCAAGTTTTGAACCTTTTCCTTATGTTGATTTTGAAATGTGGGTTTCATACAGCTGACATTTTTTTTCTGAAAAAAATATTTAGATACAAGGATGAAATATGCCTATTAGAGATTTCCTTTGTAATTCCTCTTAATATCCTTGGGTTTCCATGTTTGTTAATGTAACCAATTGCCTTGTTGTAGTATTCAATTTTAACTTGGTGTGCTTCCTACCTGTCAATGTTTCATCAAAACCTACACAAGAGACCTAGCTAAAGCAAATACAAACAAATCTTATCAAGAAAATGACCAGAGATTCAATATGGAAGAATGAGAAAATATATTCACACTACTCCAATGAGTTTATCAATGATCGAATGATTCAATGAATGAGAAATACACACTCATATAGGGAAGAACATTTCATAGATAAGAAAAGATAACTAACAATGAGCTTTTCCTTAGGATTGCATGCATGCATAATAGTGATGGTCTAAAAATAGAAAGTCTAAAATAGAACTAGCTCCAGTTAACTACCACTGAACTAGTGAGTCGAAAATAGAAATACCTCCAACACCCCCCCTGAACATCACTATGGAGTAATAAAAAAATGATTCTCGACAACTAGGTCATTTTAGATACTCATGTACAATAAAACTAATGAACATCGAATAAAAAATGAGGAAAGAGGGAAAACCATGTGGGAAACACACCCCCTCCCCCCCTCAAATGACAATGCATCAAAAGAAGAAATGGCATTTTCTAAGCAACTGTGTTCTTCACTCCAAGACGATCTCGCAAAATTTGAAACTTATGCTCACTGAAAGTCTTCGTGAAGATGAAGAAATATTTATGGATCTAATGAAGTCCTTTGGCAACTTGTGTTTCCTTGTACCTCTTGATCCTATTGACCCATATGCACTTGAAAACATTCCTTTCTGGTGGAAGTGGAACCAGATCCCAAGTTTGATTCTCTAGGAGTGATTCATACTCCTCCTGCATGGTTGCTTCCCATAATCGATTTCCCACAACCTCACTATAGGATTGCAAATCTAAATATTGAACCATATAGAAATGCATGGGCATCGTTGGTTCATAAGCTTAAAGTACATGAGAAGGCTCCTCATGTTGAGATTGATTCCTCCTCGAATCCAATGGATTCCCTGCAAGGTCGCCTGTTTCTTGAAGTGTGGATTGTGCCCATTTGGGCATCTGCTGAAGCTCCGATGCTAGCTCCTCGTCTGGCTGTACTACCTACTCAACTCCATGTACAAAATACTCTAAATATGAGTCTGAACATGTAGCATCTAAGTGTATGGAATCATCATGTTTGATTTCTGGAACTGATGGAAGCAGAAGAGTGTATGTATGATGATTTGGTGGTGCATGCAAAGGACTCTCCTCAAAATGAACACTGTGCTCATGATGAGACGATATTTAGAGGGATCAATCAACTTGTATCCCTTCACATCATTTGTATATCCCACAAAGATGTAAGGTGTGCTATGTGGATCTAATTCTTTCCTCTTTTCAGAAGGAATATGGTCCCACGCGTGAGATCCAAAGATGTGGAACTGTGTGACATCTAGTTTGTCACTTTTACAAGCCTCAAAAGGTGTCATGTCCTCAATAGATCTATGAGGAGACTTGTTATGTATGTAAGAAGCACAGTTAAGTGCCTCAACCCAAATCTTGGAAGGAAGAGACCTCACATACAACATGAAATTGGTCATCTCCTTGAGAGATTTGTTCTTCCTTTCAACAACTCCATTCTTTTGTGGAGTGTATGGAACTGAATCCTACAATTGGATACCAGCCTCATGACAAAGATTCTGAACATATATTTTGATATACGCCCCCCCATTGTCTGTATGTAGGATCTTGATATTCTTCCCAGTCTGTGTCTCTACTAGAGATTTCAAGTCTTTGAGATGCTCAAAAACTTCAAACTTTTTCCTGAGAAAAAAACCCAAGTATAGCGTGAGTAATCATCAATAAATGTGACGACATACCTTTCTTTATTGATGGATGGATGTGGAAATGGACCCATGAGATCACTGTGAACAAGCTCCAAGGAAGAGGAGGCTCTCCTTTCCTTCCCCTTTTCAAACTTCTCTTAAGGATGTTTTACAAGAATGCAACCTTCACAAACCCCTTCATAAAAGTGAATATCTGGCAAGCCTTTGACCATTCCTTGCTTGGAAATTCACTTCATGTACCTAAAGTTTAAATGACCAAATCTCTCATGCCATACTATACTACTATCATCAGCATAAGTTAGTAGTAAATAGGATTCATGGTCAACAAACTTAGTGAATTTATACAACCTTGATTTGTGATCTACCTCACCAATTGCAATAATGGAATTGTCATGCATGTCAAGTACATAAATTGAATCTGATGTAAATTCAACATTTTTTCCTTTCTGAGTGATATGATAAACTGGGAGCAGATTCATAGAAAGATTTGGAACATGTAAAACATTCTCAAAATTTCCATTAGGGAGTTCCACTCTTCTCTCTCCTATAACTGCTACTAGTGTATCATCCCACATGAGAATAGGAGGTCTACAGCATGAACTCAAAGAAGTAAAAACTTCCTCTTTGGATGTCATATGTTGTGATGCGCCAAAATATATAATCCATGAATTATATGAGGAATTAATTGCAACCAGAGCATGATGATTACCTTTCTTAGGAGATGGATATTCTTCCTTATTCTTCTTGGCTCCTTCAGGAATGAAGTTTCCAAGGTTGTTCCGATGAATTACCTATGCCATAATATCTATTTTCTTCTTCATGCATGTGGATTCTTCATGATTTGGTTTATTGAGATAAGAGCATTGCTTTCCCTTCTTCTTCTTCTTCTTCTCTTTAGAATTTGAAGAGTCTTTGGAAATTGAATAATTCTTGAAGGGTTTGGAATATCCCTCCTTCTTTAGCTCTGGATGTGATTGCCCCTTTCCTTTTTGTTTGGATGATTCTTTTCCATCATGCATGGTGAGTGCATGTGATTTGGGATCCTTTATTAGGCCCATGTGAATGAGTTTTTCCTGCTCATGTGTGAGAGAATCAACGAACTTATCCATGGTAGGCATCTTCCACTTTTATCCCAAGAGATATCTGCTAAAATGGAAAGTGGAGACACAAACTGCATATTCGGGTCCTAGCTTAGAAAATATTGTTAGAATAAGTTGGTCTACTTGTGTAGACTTGTCAATACTACAATATGTTAAGCTCAATATCAAATATTTAAACTTGGTAAATAAATCATGTATATTATCAAAAAATTTAGGATCCAAGGTATTCCACTCTACCTCAAGCATATGACCTCTCATCTCATCCTGCTTTCCAAAGAGAATTTCCAAGGTGGTCCAGGTCTCGTTTGGTGTCTTTCATGCGACAACATGAAACCACAAATCAGCTTAAATTCATTCAAGATAAAGTCATGTGGCCTCATCCTTACGGTTCTCCCATATGGTCTTCTCAATCACTAATGTAGGTTATTTTTCTATCATCATCGTCAAATTGTACAATCATTTCCTTTTGAGTTGGAATTCAGCCTTCGAATTCCATTCAAAATAATTTCATGTGTTGGTTTTGGAGCCTGATTATCTTCCTAATTCAGAGGATTGTTTCAGCAGTGGTTGGAACCCATTCCCTAACCGCGGGGTGTGGTGGGGATTTCCCCCCCACAACTGTCACTAGGAGAGTCTAGGGGGGCGACGACAATTTTTGTAACCCCCCTTGGCAAGGGATTCAGGGGTAGTGCCCCTGAAGCAAAATTTTGGGAAAATTTGCCTCGTAAAATATTGTAATTTTGTAGTCAGTATGGACCATTCATTATAAGTTCACAAATATGATGGTATAAGGATAAGAGATTCAATATGGAAGAATGAGAAAATATATTCACACTACTCCAATGAGCTAATCAATGATCGAATGATTCAATGAATGAGTGATACACACTCATATAGGGAAGAACATTCCATAAATAAAATAAAGTGAACTAACAGTGAGCTTTTCCTTAGGAATGCATGCATGCATAATAGTGATGGTCTAAAAATAGAAAATCTAAAATAGAACTAGCTCTAGTTAACTACCACTGAACTAGTGAGT
This sequence comes from Picea engelmannii, assembly GCA_009831015.1. Taxonomy (NCBI): domain Eukaryota; kingdom Viridiplantae; phylum Streptophyta; class Pinopsida; order Pinales; family Pinaceae; genus Picea; species Picea engelmannii. The sequence continues at coordinate 68,836 of ML789417.1, forward strand.
CGAAAATAGAAATATCTCCAACACAACCAATCCATACCAATAAGGACATTTTGAGATCCAAGTGATAAAATATTCAAGGTTTCCTATGAAAAGGGTCATTCAAATCTAATGGGCATATCTCCTTCATTTCCCTAACCTTTCTCTTATTTCTCGTTTTTAGTTGAACTAGCCATTACTTTCTATTTTTGTATTTCATAGGAGAACAAGTTTCAATAACTTTATGAGTAACATAATTATAACTAGATCCATGATCATTTAAAATGGAAATGGATTTCTTGGCAATTTTACCTTCAACTTCAACCATTGTTAATTGATTATTTTCATAGTGTTCTTCTAATGTATCATAGGTCCAAGGAATTGTCCATGCCACATCATTCATAGTAGTGGCATATTTGATGTTATGAACAATCTTGGTTTTTCCCTTTCATTGAGTGATTCATGTGTAGGTGGTATTCTCCACAACACCAACACTAAATAGGATACATTGGCCTCTTTCCCCAAAACACATTTGTCTTAATACCACTTTGGATTGGATGATTTTGCAAGAAATCCCTTGGGTAGCTTCTAATGTGCAGAGTCTTGAACACTTTCTTCATTTGGTCTAGCTTCTATTTCTTCATTTCCTTCCATGTCTTTTGGAAATATGTCTCTCCCTTGTTCTATTCATAATCGTAGTTGGATTTTCTAAATTCCATTTCAAATGTTTTAGGATCATCAAATTAAATCCTATGTAGGGTTGAGGCAATTCACTTAAGAGATTCTAATTTTTACCTTCTCATCTTAGATATATTTGACGTACTTCAAATATTACAATACTTTGGTTACATACTCATCCATGGTCATTTGCCTCAATTTCAATTCATGGAATTATTATATTTTACTTTAGAATAACGATTTGTCGGGTATTTCTACTAAAATTGTTTCTTGAGTTTCTTCCATACAATCTTCCATTGATTGATCTTCTTTACCTTCCATAGGTGATCCTACCAAATATAATCTTTTACATCGTTAGGGGAATTTTGAGGTTAAAAATGGGCCTCAAAACTAAAAATGCACTATCAAAATCAACTATAAAGTAACCAATAGGATTCAAGATGATGATGTCAACCATAAGGGTAAATGTTTTTGGAGGGAATGGAAGAAAACTACTTTTTAAATTGTGTTTTTGACTTATATCCCTATAGGTTTACTCAAATTTCAAGTGTAGGCACTTGTTGGGCACATGATTCAATTATGCATCCAATGAGTACCAACTCTACATACTTTTGACAGACCCATAGCGAGATAAAATGGAAATACATGAAAACTCTCAAGAAACACATTTGTTTTCATGTATTTCCATTTTATCTGATTGTGGGTCTATCAAAAGCATGTAGAGTCGGTACTCGTTGGATGTATAATTTAATCATTTGCCCAACGAGTTCCTACTCTTGAAATTTGAGTAAACCTATGAGGAGATAAGTTGAAAATACAATTAAAAAAATTAGTTTTCTTTCTTTTCCTTTGAAAATTCATAACCCTTATTTTATTATTTTCCTTATGAGGCCCATTTTAAACCTCGAATTTCCGCTAATGTTAAATTGAATGTCATTTTGGCCTTCATATTCCTAGAATATTCATAAAACCAGAAATATTTTCTTATCCCAAGAAGCGAAGACTCAATTTCTTGTCTAGATTTAACCTTGCCATCAAATGTAGGTGTTTTTTCCTTTCATAATTATCCCTACAAGTTATCTCTAAGAGGTTTCTTCCTCCTATGACTAATGTGAGAAAATTTTGGAATGCTTAATGATTCTTCATATGTATATGACTCACTAATAGAAGATTATGAAAGAGATTGTTTGTAGTTCTAATATTGAGAGGATATTATTGCACTATGGGACCTCTTATGAGAATGACTTCTTAATCCATTTCTACTCCCACTGGCATTATTTGAATTTTTTCCATGATCCATTTTTTTATGTATGTTAGTTAGAATTTGAAGCATGGTTTTATTAAGTTGGTTCTCTTCTTGAGATTTTGTAAGTCTTTCATTGTTTTCTATGTAGTTTTAAAGTGTTACCCTCAAGCTCCTCACCATCTCTGAATATTTGGAGTCTATTGGTTTATGCACCCATTAAACTATGTTTATACATTTATAGCCTATATATTTTATGTTGATACTGAGAGGGGGGTGAATCAGTATCAAGTACAATTTAAAACCTTTTTCAACTTATACTTAAACCATTCAACTATATCCAATGAGAAATGAACAATAGTATAAGAGTTACACC
>ML789417.1:74662-85310 GCA_009831015.1 Picea engelmannii
TCCATCCTTTCCCCTTCCTTCCACCCAAGAATATATGAGAGATAATAAAACTTTACATTAAATCATCACCATCAACCAATCATCACATAGAACTTGATAATGCTTCCTGAGACTTCTTCAATTTATGCAATTCTTTAATTCTTAGAGTACTTTGATCCTATATATAATATTACTCAATGTATTCTCTGAAACTCATCCAAGTTTCACTCCTTGAATCCTCCCCAAAAATAAGTTATAGAAAGAATGGTAGACTTTATTCAATTCTGGTCTATTCAAGAGACTGAACTTGTACAGGATGCCCCGTGCTCATATTTAACATCCGATTCTGAAACTCACACACAAGAAACTACAGTCTGTAATCTTTCCAATGAAATTTGTCCCACATCATTTTCATTCTCGATGAAGAAGTTATGATTGTTTTACCCGGAACACCTGTTTATTGACTAGCTTTAGGACTGGTCACAAACCCTATCTTCCACAGAGTGTATCTCCATAATTATAGTGAATCAAGAGCTGAAATTTTTACCAAAGGTACCTTGATATGTCTTCTCAATACCATAGCGATTTCACCATATGAATCATTCTAGAAAAAAAGTTATAACAAAAATGGTAAGATGACCTGAAAATAACATACCTTAGAACACATCACCAAAAGACTTCATCCTCCCTTGAAATCTGGCCTTCTTTACTTCTTATTTCCTCTGAAATTCAACTTGTATCAAAATGAATGTATAATGATGTTTATTTATACCATTTATGTCACTTCATTTTAACATTAGGGCCGACCTGACACTTTCTTATTTTGTAATTCTTTTCATTAATTATCTTCAGGGCCTACATGTACTTCCTTCTTCAATTCACTTTGTCATCTTCAAAAATTCATTTCTCCTCAACCATGAGGATCCACTTGACATGCCACATACCACCGGAAACAACATGATGTATACTATCCATTCATGGGTGTTGTATATGCATCTGAATTGTCCTTCATGTCCAAATACCTTTATCAATCTTGCGGTCCAAAACCCATGACTAGGGTTGGCATCAATGACAACAACCAATCTTCCAACATTTTCAACCATGGCATCAACTTTGAAATCAGATGGTTTTGTGCATCCTCCATAAGGACAATATACTGGTCCAATCAAGGCTAAGTTGTTGGAATACTGAGAGGGGGGGTGAACCAATATTAGAACTTATATTACTTTTAACCACAATATGTATTGTTTAACTTTTAAGAGTAGTTCATCGATAGCATTCAAAACATCATAAGAAATATGAGTAAGTAGTGAACACTGAGAAACCACACAAGTACACAATAATACTCTAGAATTTTACGTGGAAACCCAATGGGGGAGAAAACCACAGAATGCTTTTCTTATATGTCAAAAGAAATACATTCATAGGAAGCACCAACTTCCTTGTTTTCCAGATACAACTGGAAGGAGGCTACAACCCCCTAGTTTCTCAGGCTCCAACTTGAAGGAAGCTACAAGTCCCTGAATTCTCTAGCTCGAACCAGCAGGAGGCTACAACCCTCTGATTTATCTAGCACCAACCGGAAGGTGGATACAACCACTTGTCCTTGCCCCATCCTACCACCTTGAAATATAAGTGCCACAATCACTATCACTGCCACTATAACTCTGTCACTGTCAATTTGTCCCTGTAAAACCTGTCACTGTAAAACCTGTCACATAAACATGTACCAATAACCTGTCACAACCTATATCACCAACCTGTCACAACCTATATCACCAACCTATCACAACCTGTACCAACAATCTGACACAACATGTACTAGCAACCTATCTCATTAATCCCATCAACCAATCATATCTGATCACATAGAACTAATACCCATTGTCACAAGTGAATATCTCAAACCATATACAACTATTCCTCACTAATAATGTGCCATACATACAAAAACATCCATAAACCAAGTATAGTGAACCCTCACATCAACCATGTATCAAACCCTTACTATTATGCAGCCTCAATTTGTACCAATAACTTCAGCAACACATCTCAACCAAAATATCTCAAATATGTACCAAAGAATGCAAGATATGCCTCAACAAGATACCCAATAATGTGTACCAACTACAAACAATAATTTCACCAACAATGTGCCTCTATATATATGCCTCATACATCATGTACCATATAGCCAATAGTCCCTCAAGGGAAAATGTTCAATCTCCCAAGACCATACATCAAGCAAACACCAAAATCCAACTTTCAACAAGCATATAACATACCTTTTTAGTCATGTAGAGAACTCTTTTGTACCTGGACATTGTCACACTTTCCTATAGCCTCTCCTCAGCCTCTACAACCCGAGCCACCTTTCATCCTCCAGATCTGGTAGTGCCTTGCGTGAAAAAGTTGGTTGTCTCGCGGGGCATTGTGTGATATGCTATAGGAAAATCGTGGGGATGACTCGCATGACACTTATTTCCTGACCCGCGGTGATGACCCTAATTAGGGTTTTCTTAGAATTTCCTGCACTCCACTACAATCACGAAACTTTTTCGTCACTCTTCCTTTGTTTCCTCAGATGTGCGGAACCTTAGATATGTCATTGAGTACCTTCAATGACCTTTCACAAAATAGATATTCAATGTGCTCAATAGGTGCTAATGTGAGTCTCTTGATATATTATTTATACTTCCCAAGTGCCTTCCTTTAGGGGCCATCTTCTAACTATTTTACCCAACTTCCCTCTTCTAGGGCTAACCCACTTTCTTGTTGCAACTACTTTACCCATGATTAGTACACTCATAACTTCTTGTTGGAACTAATTTATTTTTAATTATTTCATTATTACAACAACTTTACCCATGATTAACTCCTAGTTGCAACCACTTTGACTAGAAAACTTCTTTATGAATTTCTAGGAACTTCTAGAATAATTGACTTCTTGTTAACCTTCTAGGGGTTACTAGAATATTCTTGAGGGTCCTCCAACTTCACAAAGCCATATATCCTGAACCATGAGGAACCACGTGACGTACCACATATCAATGGAAACAACACGGCATGTAATATCCATCTATGATATTCTTACCTTCAATTACACTATCCTTCTTCTCCATATTCCTTGATTAGCTTCAGGTTCCTTAACCACACCTTTGGGGCTACTAAGATTTTCTACCGAACTTTCTTGAAGGGTTGACATCAATGATAGTCAACCCAATCTATCAACAATATCCCCCTTTGGCATTGATGGAAACACTCAGATGCAACATTGATGGCATAGCAATACTTATGTTCATGCTCCCCCTATGACCATGGCTCCCCTTGGAATCGTGCCTCTGTTCTTTTGCTCCATTTTCATCCATGCCTCTGATTACTCTCTCCCACTTTGACATCAATGACAAAGGAAATCTTCCCTTTGGAGCTACTCCCCTTGTCTAGACTATTTTTTGGGATGATCCCCCTATATGAATCATCCTTTGGGATGCTCCCCTTGTCTACGCTATCCTTTTTGTCATCAATGGTGCTTCCTCGTGTAAATACATGACATATATGAAAATCATTCAAAAGTCACTATGGGGAAGAAACTATTCCAAGTTTCTATCAAAGATACTCAAAGGCTTCCCCTGGAAGTGGTTTGGTGAAAGATATCTGTGATTTTCTATTTTTTCCCAACATACTCGACCCTAATGTTTTTCTCTGTAGCCTATTCTTGTAGAAACATAAAATTCATCGAAATGTGTTTCATCTTTGAGTGCATCACTGGATTCTTTGAGATACTTATGGAACTAGTGTTATCACAAAATATCGATATGGGCTCATCATATTCAACCTATATATCCTTCAAGGTTTGTTTCATCCATAGTACCTAGGTACAACATACCACTGTTGCAATATACTCTGCTTCTGTTGTATATAAGGATATTGATGATTGTTTCTTACTTAAACAGGATACCAAACACTCACCCAAGTAGAAACATGCTCCACTTGTACTTCTTCTGACATCAATGATACCTACCCAATTTGCATCTATGTAGGAAATAAGAGATAGATCATTCCCTTTTGGATACCATAATCCAAATACTTTTGCACCTTTTATATATCTAAATATCCTCTTCACTGCCATACCATGTTATTCCTTTGGTATTGCTTGAAACCTTGAAACCTTTCCAACTGCTTGCATTACATCTGGTCTAGAAGATGTCACATAGAGTAAACTACCAATCATCAATCTATATTCTCTCTGGTCCGCATCCTTTGAATCATCATCCTTACTTAAATTGCAACTGGTATGCATAGGAGTATTGACTGGTTTGCAATATTCCATTCCAAACCTTTTTAGCATTTCTATGATGTAATTAGTCCGAGAGATGAAGATACCTTTGTTGCTATGACATATCTTTAGTCCCAAAAATAAGGACAACTCTCCAAGAAATGACATATCAAACTCATTATGCATGTGTTTGGAAAATTTCTGACTCGTCCTATCATCATCACTTCCAAAAATAATTTCATCAACACAAACTTCAATTAATAGGATACTATATTGATTTACCTTTATGTAGAGATTATTGTTTGCATTTCCTTTCCTGAACGCTTACTGCTGTAAGTATCTGTCCAGTCTTGAATACCATTCTCTAGGGGCTTGTTTGAGACCACATAGGGCCTTCTTCAACCTACAAACAAAATTTTCTTTCTTTGACAACTGAAATCCTTTTGGCTACTCGATGTAGACTGCTTCCTCTAGATATCCATTTAGGAATGTTGAATTCACATCCATATGATACACTTTAATATTCTTAGAACATGCATAAGCTAGGATCAGTATGATTGTTTCCATTATGGAAACTGGGGAAAAGGTCTCTTCAAAATCTATACCTTAAACTTGAGTGTATCCTTTACATACCAACCTTGATTTTTTCCTGGTAACCTTTCCATCCTCATTCAATTAGTTTATGAAGACCCACTTTGTACTGATCACAATCTTGTTCTTTGGCCTTGGAACCTTTTTCCAAGTGTCATGCTTTTCTATCTGATCTAACTCTTCATCCATAGCTTTGATCCATAATTCATCCTTGTTGGCTTCTTCAAAATTGCTTGGCTCAAATGTGGATAATAGTGCTAGGTGTTGTTGTTTTGGTGAACGTATTCTTCTTCGAGTTTCAACTCCTTCATATTTATTTCCAATTATATGTTGTGATGGATGATTTTTCTCCACTCATCTACTAGGTTTCCTTGGAGTTACCTGAAGATATTGTTGTTCTTTCTATGCTTCTTGCTACTCTTCTTCTTCATCTGATTCTTCATTTGATTCTTCATCTACTTCTTCTTCTTTCAAATCTTCTTTGTGATATTTTTCCACATAATCTTTGCTTCTTTCTTTTATCTTTCGTCCATCTGTCTCATCAATCATCACATTGATTCTTTCTACTATTCTGTTGAGTCTTATATTGAAACATTTTCATGTTTTTCTTTTGCTTCAGTATCCAACTAGTATGCCTTTATGAACTCGAGATTCTAATTTTCCAATCCTGCCATCTTCTCTTTTGATGTAGAATTTTCTCCCAAATACTTTGAAGTGCTTCACATTCGTTGGTCTTCCTTTCCATAGCTTCTATGGAGTCTTATCACTATTATTTCTGAGCATTCCCATGTTCTAGATGTGAACTGTTGTATGCACTTCCTGTACCCAAAAGACGTCCTTCAAGTTGGAATCCATTAACATGGTTTTGGCCATCTCCTGTACTGTTATGTTCTTCCTTTTGACAACTTCATTTTGTTGAGGTGTCCTGGCTACTTCGAATTTCCTCTTTATCACGTGATTGTTGTAGAATTCTATGAACTTCTTTGATGTGAATTCTCCTCCATTGTCTAATCTCAAACACTTGATCTTCAATTATTTCTCAGTTTCAACCATTTCCCAGTATATCTTGAATTGTTCAAATGAATTTGACTTCTTCCTGAGAAAGAACACTGTAGGCATTCTTGTGTATTCATCAACCAATATCATAAAGTATTTTTCACCATTGAATCCCTTCATTATGGTCGGTCCAACTAGATCAGTATGCACAATCCTTAGAGGTTTCATTATTGAGTACTCTTTTGATTTGAACTTGGTCCTAGTTTTTTTCCCTGTAGACAATGCTTGCATAGAGTATTTGTTGGCTTCAATATATGGGGCATTTCTCTTACTGCTTCCTTTCTGCTAAATTTGGAAATATTATCAAAATCTATGTGACCCATTCTTCTATTCCAAATTCAACTTTCATCTTCCTTTCATAAGCAACATTTTTATTTTCCAATTTCATTTAGTACATATATGTTGCTTGGAGTTCTTACAATTGTAGCCACCAATTTATCTGATCCTGATTTTCTTATCTTGCATTTATGTGAATCAAACACAAGTCTGTGTCCTTGGTCACACATTTGACTTACACTTAGTAGATTGTGTTTCATTTCTTCGACAAGTAGAACATTTTCTTCCAATATTAACTATCCCTTTCCCTATCATTATGGCTGAGTTTTCATTCCCAAATGAAACTAATCCAGCTCTTTCCTCCTTCAATGTAAGAAAATTGTCCATATCACCTGTCATATGCTTTGACTAGCCACTATCAACATACCATCCATGTTCCATGTGTTTATCTTGTAGAGCAAGTGTGCATTCTTCAGTGTTGAATTGATCCTACTTCCTTATCCATATCCTTTGTGGTTCATGTATGTGACTGTTGATATTCTATTGTGATTCTATAGGAGGATTGGTCAATCTACAATCTTTGGCCATGTGTCCAAAGTTGTTGCACTTGTAGCATTCTACTTTAGTGCTCAAGGATTCAATTTTTTTGAAGCTTCCGCTCTGTGCTTCATGAGATCTTCTTGAATAACCATTTCTTATGTAGCCTTCATAGTTTTTTATGTTCTTAGTATTGTCTCTAAAATTCACAGCTTTATTCCCAAAACTATTACATGAATAACATAAACCAAGAAAAATAGTTTGATACATAGGGGTGGAAGATATTTTGAATGGTGTTACTCTTTTGAATTCTTCTTCTTCTCGGGGTCTCTCTGTTGTTGGTTGTTGTTGATTCTAAAATATGAATCTTCTGGGTGGTGCAATGTCTTTGTAATCCTCTTCTTGGTTCCTCTTGCCTTCTTCCTTATTATAATATCCTCTAACTATTTCTGAGTAGCTTCTCTATTCTATTGTCTTGGAGCTTGAGCCTTTCCATGTCTGCTTATATCTTAGTCCGGATTTGTCATGGTATGGCCTTTGACTACTAATGATCTCATCTAATACTTTGGTGTTGTTCTGTTGCATGTCCTTCTTCTGAAGATCTTTTCTTAGAGTGACTATTTCTGTTTCCAAGACTTTGTTGGAAAGTTGGCTTAGGTTGATGCACAATTGGTTTGGATAGTTGGTTTTCATTGATGTCAACCCTTGGAGAGTGATCTTGTAGATTGATGTAAACCCTTCAAGAAGTTGGGTAAAATAGTTAGAAGATAACCTCTAAAGGAAGGCACTTGGAGAGTATAAATAAGAGAGAAAGGGTCTCCCATTAGTACCTAATTTGAGCACATTAAATATCTATTTTGTGACATGTTTTGGGCAGGTATCATTGAAAAATATATAACAATGAGTCTAAAGTAGCGACAAAGTTACAGGTTCAAAGGGTTGAGACTGTGGGTACTGAACTAAGGTTTTACTGAAGACATCTGCAAATTGTAATACTAGAAGGGAGCGGACATCTGCGGGCCACAGTGGGACAAAAAGTGGATACCTACGAGTTTAATGAAGACAAAGTGTGGATCTATTGCCAAATATGAAAAATAAGATCTTATCTATCATCAACGACAAGTTGCAGAGATTCGAAGTGGTTACATGAAGCTGTGATAGTGTTGAGGTATGACAGATCAAGCTACAAGATAAAAAAATGTATGTTACATGATTAGATATTTGTGATAGCTTGAGGTATGAGGGTCAATAGATTCATTTGGGATATTATTGGTTGTATGATATATGTTGCATAAGGTAGATCTATGGAGGTAGAGTACATATCTGATGAAGTACATTGATGGTGCACTTAGTTTGATTTATTGACATATCTTGTAGTGCATTGTGAGAAGCATTTGTTATTGGTTTTGGCATATGATTGATACACACTTGAGGCTACATAATAGTGAGGTTTTGGTACATAGTTTGATGTGAGGGTTTATGGTATTTGGCTATGGATAGTATGATGTATTGCTAGATGATCTTTGTTGGTATATGTCTTTGGTACATGTTGGAACATATAGTTAATGAGTTAGGACATGCATGAGGTGCATGGTATGGTGATGTTGGTGTATCCTGATTAGGCATAGTTTGACTTTTTGTTGATACATGATTGGTACTTGGTTGTGATTGATACATTCTTTGTAGAGGCATGTGTGGGTGATGATTGAGAGTTGTTATGAGTATTTTTGTTTGATGCACATATTTTTGATAGTGTGCATATGGTTGAGAGTTGTCTTGGTGATGGATATTGGTGAGTAGATATGGTTTGGTTGATGAGATTACTGGTACAAATTGTTGGTACAGGTTGATTGGTACAAGTTGTTTGGTACATGTTTTTACAGGTTGTTGGTACATTTTGACATGACAGTGAAAGTTTGACAAAAATAGAGACAATGACAATGAAACTGGGTGAGTTTGTGGTAGTCCACGAGTTGCATTGAGGATAGTCGTGGACATCCACGAGTTATAGTTAATAAGGGTGCAGATACCCATTTGTTGCAGTATAGAAAGGTCATGGACCTGTAGGAAATATTTGAAGAAGGTTGGTACAGGTTGTGACAGAGTGTTGGTACATGTTGACAGTGACAGAGTGATAGTGGAAATTATTGATTCAGTGATAGTGACATGTTGTTCACATTTGGCATTTATATTTCAGGGCGGCAGGATGGGGCAAGGAAAGGAGGTTGTAACCTCCTTCTAGTTGGTGCCGGAGAATCAGGGAGTTGGATCTTCCTTCAGGTTGGAGCTTGAGAACTAGGTGGTTGTAACCACCTTCCGGTTGGAGCCGAAGAACTCAGGGGGTTGTATCCTCCTTCTGGTTGGAGCCAGAGAATTAGGGATTTGGAGATTCCTTCAGGTTGGAGCCTGAGAAACTAGGGGGTTGGAACCTCCTTCCAGTTGGAGCTGGAGAATTGGAAGTTGGTGCTTCCTTGAATGTAATTCTTTGACATATAAGAAAATCATTTAGTGCTTTTCTCCTACAACGGGTTTCCACATAAATATTGGTGTATTGTGTATTTTTGGATGTGTCTATGATTTTTTATTATGCACTAATGGATGATAATGTTTATGATGCAATAATGTATTGAATGCATAACTGATAAATCATTGAATACTGTTGATTAAGTTAAAGAATACATATTGTGATTAAACATGATATTAAGTGTTCATATTGATTCACCCCCCCTCCTCTCAATATTCCAACAAGTTCTGCCTTGAGTGACGTGATTTTTTTTCTTTCAAACCTTAGCTCTTCCAGGGCATTGATTAATTCTGCTCTGAGATCAACTACTCCTTCTTCTTCAGAATATTATTATAAATATTCTACTTCCATGAAGAGTACTCTTTTGGTATCACTGTCATTGTCTTCATCTTTGTCTGATGAGGAGCTGTCTTCCTTGGTGCAAAGGTTTTTCTTGAAAAAAAATAAAATTATTTTATTCCTTTGATTTATCTTCTTCTTTTTATGGTCTTGTTCTTCATCACTTTCCTTATTCTTATGAGGACATTTAGAAGAAAAATTACCAATACCACCACAATCAAAACATTTCAATGGAAGCATACCTTTGTATTTTGTGGTTCCTCTTTTAAACTTTCTGACAAATTTTGCCACTTCTTCATCTTCCTCTTAATCATTGCTACAACTACAATTTGACTTTGACTTTCGCTTGTTCTTCTTCTTAGTCTTCTTGGATGCCTTGAATATTGCTTCCTTCATGATTGGATTATCTTACTCTATCCTCATCTCATAATCTATTATTATCCCATGTAGCTATTCCATGCTTAATGCAGCTAAATATGCTCTTTCTTCCAAGGATGAAATCTTCGGGTCATATATCATAAGTAGAGACCTCAACACCTTTTGAACAATCACTAGTTCCTTCATTTCTTCTCCAAAACCTTTAATGGCATTGATTGTCTCATCAACTCATAGAAAGTAGGCGACAATGTTTTCATATTCCTTCATCTTCAATTGTTCAAAATTGGCTCTAAAGGTTTGAATTTTGTCTCCCTTAACCTTGACGTCTCCTTCGTAGATATCCTTTAATTTTTCCTAGATTTATTTTGCAGATTCACAGTGCACAACCTTGGTGTATACTGATTCAATCAAACCATTCAAGATAACATTTTTGGCTCTAACACCATTATCTTCAAGTTTGTTTCCATCCTTATCTGTCGGGGGAGTGGATGGTTCTTTGTATCCATCTACTATTGCTCACAAAACATCGAATCTATGTGCTTACACATATGTTTTCATCCATCTTCTATGGAATTCATAGTTCTAACCTTCAAACTGTGGAACCCCAATCTTAGCGTAGTCCATGATCTCTTTCTAGTGGTTAGACTGCTTTATGAAGGACCTTCTCTGATACCAATTGTTGGAATACTGAG
>ML789417.1:85808-102027 GCA_009831015.1 Picea engelmannii
ATGTTTAACTTTTAAGATAAATTCATCAATAGCATTTAAAACATCATAAGAAGTATGACTAAGCAGTGAACAATGAGAAACAACACAAATATACAGTACACCATAATTTTACGTGGAAACCAATATGGGATAAAACCACTGAATGATTTTCTTAAATGTCAAAAGAAATACATTCATAGGAAGAAGCAACTTCCTTGTTTTCCAGCTACAATTGGAAGGAGGATAAAACCACCTAGTTTCCCAGGCTCCAACCTGAAGGAAGCTACAACTCCTTGAATTCTTTGGATCCAACCAGAAGGAGGCTACAACCCCCTAATTTCTTTGGCAACAACCAGAAGGTGGCTGCAACCAATTGTCCTTTCCCCATCCTGCCACCCTGAAATATAAGAGCCACAATCATTATCACTTCCACTATAACTTTGTCACTGTCAATATGTTCTTGTAAAACCTATCGCATAAACATGTACCAACAACCTGTCACAACCTATATCACCAATCTATCACAACCTGTACCAAAAATCTGTCACAATCTGTACTACCAACCTTTCTCATTAATCTTATCAACCAATCAGATCTGATCACATAGAACTCATACCCACTGTCACAAGTGTATATCTCAAACCATATACAACTATGCCTCTCTAATCGTGTGTCATACATATACAAATATCCATAAACCAAGTATAGTGAACCCTCACATCAATCATGCATCAAACCCTTACTGTTATGCAACCTCAATCTAGACCAATAACTTCAACAACACATCTCAACCAAAAGATCTCAAACATGTACCAAATAATGCAAGATATACCTCAACAAGATACCCAATAATGTGTGCCAACTACAAACAATAAGTGCAACAATAATGTGCCTCTATATATTTCCCTCATACAACATGTACCATACAACCAATAGTCCCTCAAGGGAAAATGTTGAATCTCCCATGACCATACCTCAAGGAAACACCAAAATCCAACTTTCAACAAGCATATAACATACCTTTTTAGTCCTCTAGAGAATTTTTTTGTACCTGAACACTGTCACACTTGCATGTAGCCTCTCCTTAGCCTCTGCAACCTAAACCACCTGTCATCATCCAGATCTGGTAGTGCCTTGCATGGCAAAGTTGGTTGTATCGCGGGGCCTCGCGTGACAAGCTATAGGAAACTCGCGGGGATGCATCGTCGAACACTTACTATCTAACCTACGGGGATGACCCTAATTAGGGTTTTCTCAGACTTTCCCACTCTCCACTACTACCATGAAACTTTGTCATTTCTCTTCCTTCACTACCTCATATGTGCGCAAAATTAGATATGTCAATGAGTACCTGAAATAACCTTTCACGAGATAGATATTCAGTGTGCTCAATAGGCACTAATGGGAGTCTCTTGATATCTTATTTATACTTCCCAAGTGCCTTCCTTTAGGGCCATCTTCTAACTATTTTACCCAACTTCCCTCTTCTAGGGCTAACCCAGTTTCTTGTTGCAACTACTTTACCCATAATTAGTAAACTCATAACTTCTTGTTGCAACTAATTTATTTTTAATTATTTTCTTATTACAACAACTTTACCCATGATTAACTCCTAGTTGCAACCACTTTGTCTAGCAAACTTCTTGATAACTTTCTAGGAGATTTTAGAATAATTGACTTCTTGTTGACCTTCTAGGGGTTGCTAGAATATTCTTGAGGGTCCTCCAACTTCACAAAGCCATATCTCCTCAACCGTGAGGAACCATGTGACATACCACATATCACCGGAAATGGCAGGATATGTACTATCCATATATGATAGTCTTCCTTGCAATTACACTATCATTCTTGTCCATATTCCTTGATTATCTTCGGTTTCCTTAACCACACCTCTAGGGCTACCGAAATTTACTACTAGACTTGCTTCAAGGGTTGACATCAATGAAAACCAACCCAATATATCAACATAAGTCTCCTCAACATCCTCATCCCCTCATTATGCACCCATCACCACATGGACCAACCTCTACCTACCACATGGAACATGGCACTTTGGTTACTTTTTATGCCTTTCTTAAAATGGACATAACTTTGACATATAAAGTTCATTTTCAATGCAATTTTTTTTTAACTGTCTATTTTTTCAAGAACTTCCATCTAAATAGTCAATTTCTATTTTTGAAGTCATATTACCTACATATTTTAATATGGTTAGTTCAAGTGATCTTTTTCTTACCAGTTCAAACTACTTCTTGTGGAAATATCATATGAAATATGTACTATGAAGTAAAGGAATTTACCAAATTATCTTGGGAAAATAAATTACCCCCACCGATGCCTTAAATAAATCCAAATGGGATAATAAAAATGCTGAAGGTTGTGGATTGATTAGAATGTCCCTCTCTAGTGATTTATAATTTTTCCTTTAATGAATTGATGGCCTAGATGAAGCTTGGGAAAAGTTGGAAACTATATTTGGTAAATACAATGAGATTCAAGCCCACCAACTTCAAAACCAATTAATTTCTTTAAATCCCGGTGATTTCTCTTACATTGAATATTATCTATCTAAGTTCAAAACATTCAAACTTCTACTTGAATAATGTAAAATGGAAATGAAGGGTGACCATTTTATATATGATATTCTTGCTAATATTGGTAGTGTATATTATTCTTTTGTATCGACTTTTCACTCCACCAAAGAAGATCTATGGGCTACTTACAACCCACCCTCGATTGTTTTTATGATTCTTTGATTAGATAGAAAGATAATCTCTTTCATCTTGGAGTGATAAAAACTATAGGTACATCTAAAAAAATCCTTAGTGGCCCAACAAAATGATAAATACAAGCATCCAAAGAAGCAACATGATAGAAACAACAAGAAAAATAAGGGCCTTGAACCCTTTCAACCAACTTCCACTCCCAATGGTGACAAAAGACCAAAATTAAAAAGTAAGAAGACTAAGAGGCATTGCAATTTTTGTGGGAAAGTTGGTCATCTAGAATCTAAATGTTTTAATATGATGGAGGTCCTAGAAACAACAATGAAGAAACACATCATCAATCTTGATTCTTCTTCTTCTAAATATTCTTCTCATGAACATGCAATTTCTGCATCTAATATTTCCTTCAATGCAACACATACTACTTCTTCTAATGAGTGGCTTATTGATTTTGGAGCATCTTATCATATGGATAAGGATAAATCCATTTTTCTATCCTTAATGAATGTAACACCAAAAGAATATTTGTTGGTGATTACAGATCTCTTAATGTTGTAGGGTCTAGAACAATTCAACTAGATGATGGTCATTTTAATGATGTATTATGTGTTCCAAGTCGTTCTTGTAACCTTCTATTAGTATATCAAATGAATCATTTACGTGAAGGTAAAATAATAGAGTTTTCACCTTACCAAGTTGGAATCAAGGATTTAAAATATCCTAAGCATGTAAAAATCTAAGGGATTAAATCTTCATTTTTGGGTGGAAGCCATTAATTATGTCAATGACATAGTTAATCACACTCACACAAAGGATTTAAAAAATATAACATCAGAAGAAGTATGGAGTAAAATTAAACCTTATGTAAGCCACTTATGTGTGTTTGGTAGTGAAACATGGGCTCACTTTCATGATGAGAAAAGGGAAGCATTATAGCCTAAAAGTGAGAAGTGCATTTTTGTTGGATATTCTAAAGATGTAAAAGGTTATAGACTTATTCAACCTAATTCCAATGAAATTATTATTAGGAGAGATATTAATTTTGATGAAATTTTCTCGGCTTGCAAGCCTAATTTGACATTTGTGTGATCTTTGGCCTACGGGCAATCTTTAATATGTGTGACACCTTCTCTTCCCAAATTTTTTGATTATGATCCTATTCTAGTTTCTTCTTCGAATGATGATAGTGAGGATGAAAATACAACACCACCTACTCACCTTCCTCTAGTTGGGTCCATCGAATGTGAACCTGCACTAGCACCACCACTTTCCAGATGGATTTGTACAACATGAGAAGTAGTTGGTGATCCTACTCTCTTTTAACTCAAATTTCAAAGACTCGTGATCCAAAAACATTTGTAGAAGCCTATGGCCATCTAAATTGGGACACAAAAATGAATGAAGAATATAGTTCCTTAATAAAAAATGATACTTGGGATATTCTACCTCTTTCGAAAGAAAGAAAATTTGTCAAATGTAAATGGGAGTGTAGAACTAAGTATCCATCAGATGGAAGCATTGAAAGACATAAGGCTCATCTAGTTTCTAAAGGGCCTTCTTGAGTTTAAGGGATTGACTATAATGAAACATTTTCTCCCATATCTAAAATGAATTCCATCCACCTTGTTCTAGCCATTGCCACCTTACATAAATGGGAGGTCCATCAAATGGATATTAAATCTACCTTCTTGCATGGGGATTTTCAAGAACAAATTTATGTGGAACAACCTCCTAGCTATGTTCTAAATGAATCTAGCCTTGTTTGTCACCTTAAGAAATATATTTATGTTCTTAAATAAGATCCTCAAGCTTGGTATTCTAAAACGTATATCTTTCTTCTTAACACTAAATTTTTCTAGATGTCATTCTGACCCCAATGTCCATATCAAGAAATTATATAATCATCTCATAATGCTTGGTATTTATGTTGATGTCCTTATTTTCACTAGTAGTGACCCAAAAATTTCAAACCATGTGAAATATAGCCTTAATAATAAATTTGAAATGGCATACTTAGGTTATTTGCATTATTTCTTTGGCCTCCAAGTATTAGAAACTAAGGAAGGAATCTATCTTTCCTAGTCTAACTATGCTTGTGACCTTATTTGATGATTTCACATGGAAGATTGTAAACCAACCCCTTCTTCCTTATAGTCTATATTCAAACTTGCTACAACTTATACTATATCAACTAGTTGGTATTCTTTTGTATTTGATTCATAGCCATCATGATATTTCCTTTGTTGTTGATCGTGTTTCTTGGTATATGAAAACACCCCATGGGAGCCATTGGAAAGAAACAAAAAGAATACTTCGATATATCCAAGATACAACTCATTTTGGGATATATTACAATTCAAGAGGAACTCCTTTATTGGTTGGTTTCAATGATTCCAATTAGGCTAGTGACCCTAATGATAGAAACTCTACTACATATTATGTTTCCAGTCTTGGTTCTGGACCTATCACTTGGGATTGTAAGAAACAACAAGATATTATTATTTCTTGATAAAAAGTAGAGTATCAAGCAACATTTAATTCAATTCAAGAAGCCTTGTGGCTTCGACAGATCCTTTCAAAGTTTGGATTCCAACAACAACATCTTGTCGCACTCTAGTGTGACAATCAAAATTCCATTAATCTTACCAAATATTTAATTCAATATCAAAACATATTGACCTACACATGAACTTCATCAAAAATATTATTCAAGATCGCTTTCTCTAAGTGCTTTTTTTCCCTATAGATGATCAAGTTGCAAATATTTTCACAAAGTCTCTTACATAAGTGAAGTTTTCCAAACGTTGATCTATGTTAGGAGTTCATAAATTTTTCATTAAGGGAGGATAGGCTCTAATGCCTCCTTCATTCTCCTTTTGTGTCACCTTTTGTAAATACTTTTGTTAGCACTAGGAATTACCTTTAGATTGCATGGAAGACAAGCCCAGTACCCATCAGGTTATATGTGAATGTAAGAGTGTTTTAAAGGGTCAAATGGAAAAAGACTCAAATTGATAATGTTCAAACTCAAAAAACAGGGCTAGCATGCACCAGCAATCAAGGTCTTGGCCAACTTCAATTAGTAATTGGGAGAAAGTATGAATAGATTGAAGACTTGAATGAGAGGAATGTAGGGGCTGTTGTAAACATCATGTCTACAAAAAGCCTAAGGAAGAAAGTTTCTTAACACAAGATCTTCTTGAACTCAGAAACTCAGGAAGCTAAATAAACATCATGATAATATAATGATCAAACATCCACCATAACATCACCACAATCATTCATGTGAATCATTCAAAGCATGAACATTTAGCATCAGAAGCAAATAAGCAGAAAGTGAAGTTGATTTCCATTAACCAAAATGTCTTAAGTCTAGTACATAGCCAGTTCACAGTCACTTCATCAAAATATTACATTCTAAGGGAGACTTGCTCAACCATCCGAACCTACTAAAGCATTTCATCTATCTATTTATAACAAAAGGGAGGCAACAACTGGAGGTATGAGTTGGCCTCCTTCCCTTGAAAATCTCTAAGAATTTATTTCATCTAACAACTTGGCTAACAACCTATGCTATAAAATAGGAAAATGTTAGTGACTAATCCAACCAAACTTCAAACTGACTTGATTCCCCTTTGTTGTGCAACTCCTTGTTTGCAATGTGTCTTTTAGAAGCGTGTGGTTGTCCTCATGATGCCAGCTATTGTTTCTACAATCTTCTCCATCACCAGTTATCCAAAAAGTTGTTAGCTTAGCCCTCCTGGATCCCTGGTGTCTGTTGGTAGCTTCTTTGGGTAGAAAATATGGGTAGCGCAGTTCAAAACTGGACAAGTAGAAAAGGTAGCACCAAACCTTCCTATCTCCTATACAAACTCTGGTCTCTGTGAAATATTAGGTAGAAAATTTAGGTAGCACCATTGTGTTGCGTCTGTGTGCAAATTCTGTCTCTACCAAATATTAGGTAGCGAATTTCGGTAGCGCCATTGTGTGTTTGTGTACAAATTTTAGGTAGCACTATGAAAATGCATCACCTCCAATTTGAACATGTGCAGAGCAAGTAGTGACTTTGCATAGTATCAAACCCATCATATTTAGGTGACTTGTCAGCACTATAGGTAGCATACCATTGTAATGCCAAAGTGGACTATTCTGTAGCGCCAAGGTGCTACAAAATGTCTGCATTTTACTGTTGAGGGAGTTAGCACTTCACAAAAAATCCCAAAACTCTGAGCATCAAGTGCTTAAAATACTGTATAGGTGGTAGGGGTAATATTTGAATCTCATTTAACCCTCACAAAAAAGGAACCATCCTCAAAAATGGGGCTCACCTTTCACTAGCTATTTCGTTACTCTGGCACTTAACCTCACACTCTTTCTTATAGAAGGAGGATCTTCATTTGGCACAACAGACTTCTTCTTCTTAGCAATGACAGGTTTTTTCAGTGGGGCGATGCTCTCCTTGACTGCTGGTGTCTCTTTCTCAATAGCATCTTCAACCAATACTTGCAGGTTTCTTTGAGCTACTTCATCTTGAAAATGTTGCAACTCTGCCTTGAGTTTCCTGTTTTGAGATTGAAAACCCCTATTCTGACTATAAAGGTTTTGGAGCTACCTATGAAGGGGTTGGGCCTTTATTGCTGCAAACCTTGCAGGTCAAGGGTATGCCTATAGCTATCCATGATCTCTTTCATTTTCACCCTGTCATATATGGCTTATGTTTTCAACTAAGCCACCTCTTTTCTTGCATCCCTAAGTTGCATGATTAATCTTTTGAATGTTTGCCTGTCAGGTGGAGTAGTGACATGCACAGTTTCAATAGGATTTTTCTCGGTCTCCTCTTCCACCTGCATAGGAATTGCCTTGTCTGCCTCATCAGGCTTCTTGGTGGATTTTCTTTTATCTTTCTTCTTTTGCACAGGGGTTTCTTCTTTTCTTTCCACAGGCTTTCCAATGCCCTTGCCCTTCTTCTTTTGTACAGGGATTTCTGGTAGGAACTATTTTTCAACAACTTCCCTAGGAATTGATGATATTGTGAAAGGTCTTCTGCCCTTGGTATTGGCTACTGGAGGAGAAGAGGGGAAGTGTAGCTTCTTCCCTTTCCTGGATGTAGTTTTGTTAGAAGAAGTAACCTCTTCTAGCCCTGGTGGAGGAGGCGGTGAAAAATCTCTCTGTGGGGAAGGACAAACTTCCTCCTCGGTTCCTGTGACTTGTTTGATGACCTCTAAAACTTGAACATGAGCTCTACCCTTTCTCTTCCTACTGGTCCCTGCTTTAACAACACTGGTGGGTGATAAAGGACTTGCATTCTGTTATTGAGGAGAAGATGCTATATCCAACTTAAAGTGAGAAGCAACAACAAAACGTTCCCATGAAATCTCTTTCTTACCCAATTCCTCAGAGACTAGCATTCTGATCAATCCAGAGTGGAAGATGCTAGTATCCACATCCTTAGACTTGGATTGAATCATGTCTGACATCTTACCTATGCCCCTTAATAAGTAGTAGGGAATATTCATTTCAACTGTACCAGTAAAATGCAGCAAAGGCCTTATATGGTACTGGTATAATGTGTTAAACCTCCCTTCACATGTAAAATATTTTTAGATGATCTTCAATATCCTGTCAAACTGTTCAATCAATCGATTTCTTGGCACACCTTTAGACAAATCACTGGCTTGATGTTTAGGCTTAAGGAGATCTTTGGCATAGGCTGAACTCAAAGCCATGGCTTTAAACCACTTTTCACTTGTGATAGGGATTCATGTTGCAGCTGAAATAGAAGCCTCAGTCACCTCAAATTTTAAATCCCCTACCTTGGTTCTCCTTCCATCAAAATGTAATTCAAATTGTCTTGTCACCTCTGGATGGCCTCTTTTCATATTCTGGCAGAAGGAGAGGCATCCCACTCTTTGAAAAACCTCTCTTTCCATGGGCTCTGTATCAAAAAGATGCATATCCACAGGTTTTGTTCTAACCACCTTGCCCCCTTTGTGTGTCTTCTTCATATGAGGAGTCTCCATGGCTTAAAATGAGAGCTTCTTAAGGCTTATGGGTTAGTAATAACCAGGAGGACTTAAAATCGAGCATCAAATGTACAGGGTTGACCTTTTAAAACAAACTGGTGCTAGTAAGCCAAGTTTTGACTGTGGGAATCCCACCCTTAGATTTGTACAGGTATGAAATTTTAGACAATGAGGGGGTAATATGTAATTGGCCCTTTGTAGCTGGGTAAAAACACTCAACTCAAAGATGAAAGGAAGCAGGGGAGACACAGAGGGGTTAAGCAGCGCCTCTGGGTAGCGCGATGCGTATGCAGAGGATAGACTGTTTAGATGCTTGCAACCTTAACAGCTATGGTGAGCAGATGTAATCAGACTTTGATAGAAGAAAATGAAGCTCACAGGTTTGAAAAGGGAGGAGACAAGAATATGATTCGAAGATGAGTCCCTTACAATTGTGCAAGCCCAATAAACCAAACTCTGAGCGCTAATTCTTTGTGAAAATTAATGTGCAAAGGACGCAACACGGGATACCTGTGGAGTAAACACCTATTTGAAGATTCAACGAGACTTCAGGATGAAGTTACGAACATTTCGGCCCTTGAATCTACCTCAACATCAGATTTGGTTACACCTCTGTCGTCTGGTCAAAACTGTGAGTTTGAGCAGTGCAACATTCTTGAATTTTTGAATCACAAACCATTATCAGGGCTCATAAATACGAAATATTGAAGGTATATTTAACCAACTCCTGGAGCTGAAAACAAGGAACATGACATCAGTCATGGTAATCATAACTCGTGATGGAAAGATGATGAACGGGAAAGGCACTATGGAACCGCCTGATGAGTGGGCAGTGCTCCAATTTAAAAAAATGATTGGACAGGTAAGAAAGGACATCAAGGCATGCCCACAAGGTCATGAATGAGGAGAAAGGTGTGTCACATAAGTCTAGTCATGGGAGGGATCGATCCTAGTGACAAATCATGAAGGGGAACAAAATTTAAGTCATGAACTAAAATGGTTCTAAGTCCAAAAATCAATTTGAGGATCAAACATGAGTTATAATCCAACACTTTTTTTTATCTAAGGGGTCCTACCAAACATAAACATTAAAGGGATGAAACTTAAAAAATTAAATACTAAGGCTTAAAAAAGGATAAAAACAAACTAAAACCCAAGGCAATTTAGTGTGATAACACCTTCAAATCCTTCAATCCTATCCCAATTTTTTCTTAATGGGGGATGTTAGGATATTTAAACACTTAGGAGTTAGTTAAGATCAACTTGGTCTAATGTGTCTTTAGGTAAAGTGTGTTTCTTTAGTGTGTTTTCTTAGTATGCATTAGTATGCATTTGTAGTTTTGTAATCTAATGGTCATGATATGTTCTAGACATAAAGTGATCTAACGATTCATATTCTCTTTGATACTAATGACTATATTGATCTATGGATTATCATGCCAATTGTTCCATGAACTCTACTTAAAGAGCATGGAGGATCATTTACTGATGATCGATTGTGAGAAACTCTTATGTAAAAAAAATCATGTTGAATTAACATATTTCCTCAAGTTGCCACATTGTCTAAGGACATGGACTATTTCCCTCTTTGAGGGTTTTAACCACATATTACATTGGTGTACTGATATTTGATCTATTTTTGTGAGTAGTTTCTTAAGGTGTTCAACCTATTTGGAAATACCATGTTTTATTGAACACTGACAACATCTATCAACCAAGAAAAAAAAATGATAAGCATGAACTGGAAAATGAAAGCAAAAAAAAAAAGTATATATTACAACATATAAAAGGTTATTGCAAGGAATTGTTTCCTATATAATACCTCTTTAGGTAAATCTCATTGCAAGGATCATCCAATGGGATCCTTCATAATATACCAATTTAGAATCTCTCTTTTGTAAAATGCACCTCATTGTGTAAGGACCACACCACATAGGTTCAAACTTGTCTACCCCTAGCATATGTTTATCCTAACGATATGAAAGGACCAAGTTTCCTTCAAAAAATACTCGAGGGTGAACATTTTGATCATATCAAGCTTTGGTGTGTTTCTTATGAGAATCATTTGTTGTACTTTCATATCAACAATGTTCATCAAGGAATTCCTCCTTGAATGAGGTGTAAAGTAGGATCTCAACAGATGACTTCAAATAATTGATTTCACATTCAATCGGTAGAACTACCTCTATACCATGCACTATTTGGAATGGGGTAAAACCCATGGAAATCTTAATTGAGGTCCCATATTCCCAAAGAGATGAAAAAAATAATTATATGCCAATTCAATTCATTATTATTGATCATACTCTGAAGCATGGTCTTCAATACCTTGTTGATGTCGTGTACTTGACCATTGGCTTGAGGATAGTATGGGAATGAGTTCTCTTGGTGAAAACCCAAATAAGCAACTAGTTTTGTCATCATTTTGTTTTGAAAATCAAAATCATGATCAATGACAATTTCTTTGGGTATGTTGAATGGGTGATAACATAACTAAATATGAACAATGGTGTTGTATTTCAATGATTCACAAAGATAGGCATTGCTTCAACACACTTACTGAAATAGTCAACAACCATAATGATGTATTTATGACCATCCACTGAAATAAGATGACACTTCATAAAATCTATCCCCCATTTTGTAAAGGGGCCAACAATGATGATAGGGTTCAAAGGAGTGGGCTGATCATACATTTTATTCATAAAAATTTGACATGGATGTCACTTCTTCATGGCTTGTATGCAAAATTTAAAGATCAATGGCCAAAATAACCTAGCCTACAAAATATTTTGGGTTGTTTTCATCCTAGAAAGGTGACCACCACATGATCCACTGTGATAATCACATAGGATTTTCTCAACCTCTTCATGAGTTAGGCACTAATGCAATAACAAGTAACACCCTTTACAATATAAAGTGTCACTAGTGATGAGGTATTTCTGAGCTTGGTGGTGAACAAATTGAATCCCATCACATGAAATATGAGAGTTGAAACTTTGATTCTAAATATACACAATTATATCTCCATACAAAGGATCCGTGGTGGAAATAAGGAAATTCCGATCATCCATCAAGGAGAAATTAATTATAGGTTCCCCAATGTCACAGGGTAACTTTGACATTATCTTGGAAAAATCAAAGGACTTCTTAGATTTTGATGATACAAATTCCAAGTCAAAATCTTGCAATATGACCATCCACCTTGCATACTTTCCCCCTAGTATTTCCCAACACACAATATTCTACATTGGTTTGGAATCCAATATGATAATAGTATGCCTAAGAAGAATGTAATGGTGGAGTATTTGTATATCATGAATAAATACCAACTCCAACTTTTCGTTATGATCATACATCAACTCTGGTCCATGCATGATTCATGTCTCCCATGGTCCTTTTGTATTGGTCATAGTTTTGAGGAAAACTTCATCCAAAGGTAATACCATATCCAAAATGTCATTTGAACTAGAGCAATTTAAGGCCCAAATGGGAAAAGAAAGATTATCTTAGTCCTCCTTCAAGAGAATATCCTAATGAGGGTTTGCAATGACCATTTGAATGGCTTGATAAGTGGCCTCTACTACATGCATGGGCATCGTAGAACCTTCATAGGAAGTTTCTGATTCAATATTTGAAAACTTGGTGTTGATCTCTACTCATATAAAAAATAATAAAATTGAAAAGGAAACAAGTGTGAAGACTTGAAGCTCGCTCCAAAGTATGATATTCAAAGAGGAATAGGAGATTCATTGGTGACTGATGAAATTGTGTATATAGGAAACGATGAAACATAACACACTTGCATAAGTAGGGAAAACGTACCCATGAGAGATGATTCCTTAAAAATTCCAACACTAAGACTCTCAAATAATTCACTATAATTATCCACAAGCAAATGTTCATCCCAAACTTAGAACTATGATCATGCACACAATAGGATAACTATTTAATTTTTACATTTTTTTCCTAGCAAAGGAATTTGAGCACTTGAAAGACCAAAGACATTATATCCTTGGTTTTATTTACCTAGCTTCACCTCAATAGAAATTTGTAATCTAGAGGAGAATATACTACTTCCACTTATATCATAATCGTCATGCCACCTAACTCAATCGAAAAAGTAGAAATGAACCTGTGTAGTTTGAAAAAGTGATCACTCAATTCCTTTACTAATGTAGCTGAGGGGGGAAACCATAGGGAACCAAAATCTCTCCAAACTAAAAATGGAATGGCATAGGTCAAGGCTCTTTCATCAATGATAGACCTAAAAATGTTTATCCTACAAGAAGATACTTGGATCTAGATCACAACCCGGATTGGAAACCTAGGCATAACCTAGTTAAGATCACAGTGATCAATCTAGCATCCAGTTGATCTATTCCACCAATAACATTAAACAACAACTTACATTGTGTAGAACATATCTAAAGTAATTTTAATGTAGACATGGCATATAGATCTTGAGCTATATTTTCAATAATGTTATAGTTTTGAGAAGCTTAGTCATTAAGATTATGCATAGACCTTCATAAAATTCCTCTACGAAATGAATCCTTTATATTGGTGGCTTGTTTATTTGGAGAGAACCACTTTGCTAAGAGGAAGAAGTTTCCTTATCAGATGGTCCACTATCAAGAGTGTCATAATTGTGAGTGTGGTATTGGACATTAACATAATGTTTACACAAATAGATACTTTCATTCAAAGGGTTCCCCCCTTGTGAAGGAGTAATGTTTCCAACAACCATTTGTTGATATTGAGAATAAAATGGATTCTGAAGAATAACACGCAATTAATGAGCATCACATTGAGCAAGAAACTATTGGGCCTCCTCTAGTTTAAGTCACTAATATCTAAGAAGATATTCCTTACGCAAATTACAAGGAAACTTCAATTTTGTTCTCCTTCTTGCCCTGAACAATATTGTTTGGGATAATTTTTTTCGTTCTAGGCCCGTATCCATTGTTTTCATTCTTTCATAATTTATTGTTTTAACCTTAGCCTAGTATTTTTCCTTTTGAATTGTGGAGTGAACCATCTAAACATCATAAGATTGGATTGGGGTTGCAACAAGTTGAGTGTATTGTGTAGCAACATAAAAGGTATAATACATGGACATCTATCCAACTTGATTTACGACCTGATTAAGTGTAACACTTCTAGTGGATATAATTACACAATCAACATGAGGACCTATCATAGGATTGATAATATCATAATTGAATCCAGTTGCATTGGGAATAATTTCATACAACATACAACACTAAGAATGAAGCAAATCTAACTATTGTTTTTTTACGATGAACTCTTCTTCAATGACTTCCCCTGATAGGGAAATGTCCTTAGCACTGCTAAGAAACAAATACTTCACAAACTAATCTACTAATAGTTGGTCTGGAATTTAGCTCTAATCAATCAGTGACATCTCCCCCACTCATGAATATGATCAAATATATGAGTATAGGTGTTCTACCTCAATGAATATATGATATTAGTGCCACTCTCATAATGAGTGGGAAATTGGAAATGCATCAAGAAAAATTGACAATGATGAAAAATCATTAGATTATGTTTGTGGAAATTAATGTACCACTTCATAGCTAACCTGGTCAAGGTTCATTAGAAGACGTGCAATAACACACTATCATCCATCAATGAGTTTGATGAACACTAGAGATGGAAGGTCATTATGTGGTCCAATGGATTCTCTCTAGCTTTTCCCTCAAATTTAGGGATGTTTGAATGTGATTTGGCATAGATGGGAGGATAATATAGGTGATGTTGTATTGGGTCATTCATTAAATGAGTCATATTAGGTATCTTCAACATTGATATAATTTCCAAAGGAGTGGTCATCATAGATTTAGGTTTTATTATAGATGAATTGGTTATCCCACCTTACCTGCTATGTACCCCTAGTGACATATCCACCCTCAATAATAGGGACTATAGACATCTAGTAACCATCACAAGGGATAAATTTCCCACCAAAAGGAAATTCTATGTTGGGAATAGTCATTCTCCTAATAGGGATTCCAGAAATAGAAATCGATGCACATATTATAGAGAATCCAACCCCGGGGACATTTTTTCCTCCAAAGGAAACACCAAAAATAGGAATGTTTCCACTCCCAGTAAGCATCCCAAAGCTGGGAAATCATAAGGATGGGGTGATAGTGATGATGAATTACATTCCCAAAGAGACACTATGACATTCCTGAAGAGATACTAACACTTCTTCAAGGAATGTTAATAGGGGGGTTAGCTTTTCTAGCTAATGTTCCAATGGAGACATTAGTTCCCCATCAAAAACCTTGGGGTTAGAGAGGTTGATGCCATTGTACCCTAATATTCCACAAAATTTGACATCTCTAACTGAGAATGATGAAGATTTTCATGAAAATTATATAAATCTCTAGGTGGAAACTCATAGACTTGAAAAATAAGAGGACCCTACATATCAACTAAGGGAAGGTTTAAAATAGTCAAATAAGGGTCAAGAAGGCCCTCAATATTTAGAGGCTTGAAATCATCTTGAGGAGGGGATGGAACCCCTACAATCCCTATGTGAATTCAATCATCAAGATCTCTTATAAAAAAGAATGTTAATAGCTCTTCTTCAGATGGGAGATCATGTTGAATGGGCTCTTCTCTAACAAGGTTGTTTAAATCAGTGTGTGATACTTCTTCCTCAGAATAAATCTTTGGTTGTTATAGGATATCCAGCCTATACCTCGTTGGAGGAAGCTCTATGGTTTTGGGAGGAAGACCCTAATTCCTCCTTGATTGGAAATTTGAATGATCAACCACTTTAAAACACAAGAACTTAACAAAATATAGTGAAGGTTGAATGATCAAAACCTAACATCGTCTAAGAACGTCACCAAACAAAACTCAACCACAAAAACACCTAAAATATAACAACAAGAAAACCCACCCTTTCAAAATCTATCCTAGGGTGATAAGTCCTTGAGTCCAACTAGTATAGGGTAGAAAGAAAGAGTGTTCTGAAGGTTAGCCTAGGATGATGAGGGCCTAAGTCCAACCAAGGAAAGTGCAAGAAGTAATTATAGTAACCTTTAAGAAACAATCACCCAAGGTTCAATCTCCCTCATGAAAATGAAAAACCTCTTGGGGAGATGAGACTAAGGTTCATTATTTTCCTTGGGATAGCACTACTTCCCACTTGTAGTCACCTCTAAGGAACCTAGGAGAAACCTCTAAACTTTGTCAATTCACGATTAGTAGTTAGGAGAACCAATCATGGGTCAAGATTCTACATTAGGCAAGGACATATAGGTCTTGATCCCACAACTAAAACTTAAGAAACATGGTGTTACTTTGAGTAACTTTCCAACTTTACCAAAGTCCCCTAGTATGCATTCAACTAACTACTAAGTGTGAGGGGATTATCCCAACACTTAATCAACTTGACCTAATGCTTAACACATTTTTATAGGCTCTTTCCTTCCAAGTATGTTATGATCC
>ML789417.1:102269-161361 GCA_009831015.1 Picea engelmannii
CCTACATACAAATATAATACTATAAATGTAATAATTCAATATCTATGGATTAATAATGATTTTACAAATAAAATGAGGTGTTGTCTAGGTCTTAACATGCCCCTCCACTTCAAACAAGTGTTTTCCTCAACACTTGACTAACTACAGGTGTTTGTGCATGAAGATCTCATCTTCCCATGTTGGCTCCTCCACTGGTAGGTTCTTTATGTTGATACTGAGAGGGGGGGTGAATCAATCTCAAGTACAATTTAGAACTTTTTACAAATTTACTTTTCAATCAAATAATGCATCCAATATAAAATAGGATCAGAAGAAGAAATACACAGTGCACAATAGATTTATGTGGAAATCCACAACATGTTTTTCTTATATAATAAAAATATTACGTTCAAAGGAAGCTACAACTTCCAAGATTTTCCAACACCAACTGGAAGGAGGCAACAACCCCCTAATTTATAGGATCCAAACTAAAGGAAGCTACAACTCTTTGGATTCTCCAGCTTCAATTAGAAGGAGGCTCCAACCCCCTTTCCTTGTCCCTTCCTTCCACCCTTAAATATGTATATAAAAGAATCAACCTGTCATATCCAAGTTCCAAGACTCTCCTGGTCTACTGTAGATTCACCTGAATAGCTTCCTAATGTCACTTGTCATCTTGTACCTACCCAAAACATATATATGTTCTTTGTTCTACTATCAATCCGCATGCATTCGTTCTTTCCTCCACTATGACCCACGAATATATGTGTCTTGCTCCACTAGGACTAGCAGATGACCTCAGAAATATTCATACACTGCGGATGACCTCAAAAAGATTTGTACACTTTTCTCTCACAGAGTTTTCCTTTACTGAAGTTCACCAATCCTCCTAACACAAGTACAGACCCACTTATGATAGCTACATTCCACACTTACTTGATGATAATGAGAGGCTCTTTGATATGTATTTTAATTTTCCAAGTACTTCCATTACTTAATGTTTTAGGGCCGACCTGTAACTTCTTGTTTGCAATTTCTTTATTTAACTTTAGGGCCAATATGTAACTTTTTTTTTGCACTTTATTTATTTAACTTTAGGGTCGACCTGTAACTTCTTGTTTGCAACACCTTTGGGGATTCTTGACCATTTAACCACTTAACCATATTTCCAAGGATTTTTGTAGACTTCTTCAAAGAGTCTTCCCGTGAGGGCCATGCTTGAAACTATGCCATAAGGGGACCACTTTGGAGACTTCTTCAAATACACCCATCACTTATAAGGGCTTCTAAAATTCTTCTAGAGTTGACATCAATGAAAACCAATTTTCCAACAATCTTCCCCTTTGACATTGACGGAAACACTCATACTCTTCCTATGAACATTGCCCACCTTGTCATCATACTCCTAATTGTTTTCTCCCCCTTTGACATCAATGGAAAAGGGTGACTCTTCTCTTTGGGGATGCTCCCCCTGAACTCATGGCCCTCAATAGTACTTCTCCTTCCTTTTTTGTCTTCTTATCCTTTCCTTCCTTGGAGCTCTTTTTTGTGACTTCAATTTTCTTGCTTTACTCTTTTTCTAGGATGTATATGTTATTTGGTCTTCTTATTTTTGTTGAAACCAATCTGCCTGAGCATTCTTCTCTCATTTCACATCTTCAGGATTCAAACTTAAGATTGTATCCTTGATCACATATTTTATTGACACTAAGGATATTATTCTTCAATTCTTCAACTAATAAGACATTTTCTTCTTTTACATTTTCATTTCCAAGACTCACTACACCTTTTCCAAGTATTTTGACAAAGGAGTCATTTACAAATTCCACTCTGCCATTTTTTCCTTTCTTTAGGCGAATGAATTTGTTTTTGTCCCCATTCATGTGTGTTGAGAACCCATTGTCTATGTACCATTCGTCTTATTTATCTTCAACAATCAGTGCTAATCGACAATTTTCCTTGTTTGGGTTCTCTTTCCTTTTCCATATTGTGGTTGGAATAGGGGAATATTCTTTCATATCTCTGTAATCTTTTGCTTTGTGAGCAAGATTATTGCATTTTTAGCATACAATATTTTGATCCATCATTGGATCAAATGAATTTTATTTTACAGGGAAAATTTTAGGGGCTAAATTTCACCCATGGGATAATTTTCCATGCTTTTTCACAAAAACCGTTCTTCATTCTAAACATTATTTGCCCAAATTCTATAGGAAAAAATTATTTTTCTTAAAAATCGCCAAAAAATTATAAAAACTATAAAAAAATCCTTAGAAATTTGAATATTTTAACAAAAATATCGCCAAACATTTGTAGTTGTCATATAAAGGACCAGCAAGATTCGCCAAGGTTTATACATTTCAAAATAAATTTCCATCCTTAAAATTATCCTTGTCACTAATTTATGTTGATAGATCCATAATCATTTCTATATCTATTGTTTATATGATTGTCCCTTGGATATCCATAATCTTTTTTGTTTCTCATATAGTTGTTTCTTGCATTGATTTTACAATGAATTGCTTTGTGTCCAAAGTTTCTGCAAGTATAATAATGAACAAGAAAAATATTCTCATACCTAGTAGGAAAGGACCTTCTTGGTGTCTCACCCCTTTTGAATTATGATCTTATGTTCCAGCTAGAGGTGTCATTTTTATGTTGTTCTTCAACTCTCTTTTGATTGTTGATTCCACTTCTTAAGGTATTTTCATAGTTTCTAGAATTTCCTTCATCTTTCTTGTCCTTTTTATATGTGTTTGTTGTCTTCAAACTATTATTGTATCCAAGTCATGTCTTATCAGTAGGTGATCTCTGATTGTTAATAATTTCATCTAACTTTTCAATACTTCTTTCAAATTTCTCCAATTTTTCCATTTTCAATGTTAGCTCCTTTCTTGTGTGATCCAATTCTGCTTTTAATTTCTCATAATATTCAGTATTCTTATATAATACTCCTTCAAGTTGTTAATTTTTTTTTCAAGATCATGATTCTCTTCTTTGCAGCTACTCAATTTGTTTTTTAATTCTCTATTTTCATTTATGAGCTTTCTATTTTCTTTTTGAGCATGTTTCGATTTTTCGAGTTTCTCATCATCTTGTTGTTCACTTTTGGTGAAGTCTTTTCCTCCCTGGAAAGACTCTATGTTTTTTTTTTTGGTCTCTTCATCAGAATCTTCTCTAGAATTGATTTCATTTGTTTCATAATTATTTTGGTAATCATTCTGAGTTTCTTGAGTTATGAAGAGAACATCCCTTACATCCCTTTCTTCTCCATCGCTTTCATCTGAAGAACCATTGTCCTCCTTGAAGTAAAGGATATTTTTCTTGTGGAAGATTTTATTTTCTTCAAAAGGACATTTCTTAGCATAGTGTCATATTCTACCACAATTGAATCATTTAAAAGGTAACTTACCTTTTTATTGTTTGGTTCCCCTCTTGAGCTTCCTTATGAAATGTGCTTCTTCTTGATTTGATTCATCATCTAGATTTTCTTCTAACTTGTGTTCTTTGTTCCTTATTTTCGTTTTGGATTTAAAATATGCTTCTTTGTTTATCTATCCATTTTCTATATATATTCTCATTTCACATGCTATGAGGATCCCATGTAGCACATTGATCCGGATTGTTTTCGGCACAAAATGAGAGCAGAGATATAATAAAGAAATTCACAGAGATATTGCGGATATCCAAAAATATAACATAAATGTATCAAAGATGAAATCATAAACACAGAGATATAGTAATACACGATTTATATTAATGAAATAAATGTATAGAGACTGTAAAAAATACAGAGTGAAAGACTCGCTAGAATGGTGGCAGCTTATCTCTGAGAAGAGATGTGATGGCTACTCGCATTCACAAGAAGATGATTACAATGAGGCTTTGGAGACCTTTTTACAATAAACAGGAATTCAAAAAATCCTAGACATCCAAAAACCTAACCCTAGGAGATGAAGCGCCAAAAGTCATGTGGGCCTCGTTTGGGTAAGTTAGTACATCAACTTCCCGGGGTCATAGCTTTTGCATACGATCTCCGTTTTAGGCGTATAATAGCTCGTTGGAAAGGTATCGTCAAGGAGATTAATTTTGGGGGCTCAATTATGTTTCAACTATCATTGAGAACCTTGATCTCAAAAAACCTTCATTTAGGCCCTCAAAATGGCCCCGGAAGTTAAAACCTACTAAAAATAGTAAATTGCCAAATTTGCCAGAAAGTTGTTTTGAGCCAATTGGAAAAGGTGGGTGGCCACCGATGTCCACCTAGATCAATCCTCCCTCCTTAGGAAGCAATGGTCTCCATTGTGTTTAGTTCCCGAGGGAGAGGGAAAAACATTTGTTGAATCTGCATCTTGGTGAGTTGCTTGTCTTGTTGGAGACGTTGCGCTACTCAGTTTGTGGAAGTCTATCACGAACCTGTTGAGGTTGAGGTTGTTCAACAAGTCGAGATACATGAGAGGATGGTGTGCAGAAGGAATCTTTGCGCTTTGTTGAAACCTTTTCAACCTGCTTATGTTGGATAGAAGGTGCTTGGGGCAAGGCTGTAGTGGTTGTAGTGTCCTTTTGTTCTCCTTTTGAACAAATTGTGAAGAAGATGAATTTTGCAATATGAGATACTACCTTGCAGCACTTTTTAGGTGGAACAGTAATCAAAACTACCTTTGGTATTCTGTAGAGATGACCCCCCAGAGAAAAAATGACACTACGGGGTCGAGACTCATAAACAGTGTGGTGTTTCCACATATATGGTTGGCCCAAGAGAACATCACAGACATCTAGTGGGGAAACATCACATAATACCTCATCCTTGAAGGGTTGGATTCCATATGACAATCAACATTGCTAGCTGACATGAAGATCTCATCCTCGGCGAAGCCACCCGATGTTGTATGGCTGCAGGTGTGGTGTTGTTGACAATCCCAATTGTTTGACGAACTATGTTGAGATGAGGTTCTTATGGCTTCTGCTATCAACAATAAATGCAGTGGGGTCCCCTTCACCCACATCTGTGAATGAAAAAGGCGCTCCCCCTCTTCAGGATCTATTGGTTCTTCTGGTTGAATTGTTGCGGTCGCGACAATAGCAGTGGGGTCTGCGTCAATGATCTGTCATTTACCAGTATTTTCAAAATCAGATTCTGAATCAGGGTTTGGCTCCTTGTCTTTGATCTCAGCCACCAATGACTATTTTGAGCGACATTCATTGGTGTTGTGCCAGGGGCTTTTGTGGAAATCGCACCATTTTTTGGTGTCCTTCTTTGTCTTTCCGTGACCCTTCTTTTCATGTGGCTTGGACTGGTTTTCGAGAGATTGTTTGTTAGGGATGTCTTTTTCATACTTTGGTTGTTGCGGATTTGCAGAACCAAAATCCCATTTGTTCTGGTGCTTAAATTTCTGCTCAATTTTAACAGCATATCGATAAGCAGCACCGAGTGATGAGATGTCCAAAAAATCCATTTCAGTCTGGATGTATCTGTGTAGAGCCCCACGGTATTTCAGAACCAAATGTCGCTTAGAATATTTGATACCCAACTTGGTGCGCAAGGTATGGAAGGTATTGGTGAAATCCAGAACTGCTTGGCCCCTCTCTTGTCACAGTGTGGTCCATCTCATGTATTGGTCCTCATAGTTGCCAACAGGGTAATATTGTTCCTTTACCGCATCCACAAAAAAATCCCAAGTGGGATCGGCCCCATATATTTTAGACTCCTCTGTGGAACTTTGCTCCCAGTAAGTTTCCCACCAATGTTTGACATGAGGGAGAGCTTTAAGGAGTGCGAAGGTGATCTTTTCTTTGTCAGAAAAATTGTGAACAGAAAAATAACTTTCTAGTAGAGTTAACCATTTTTCTAGGGCTTCTGCATCTATCTGTCCTTCAAATATAGGAATATCAAAATTAAATTGTACCTTGAAAGGCGAGGTGCCTCCAAAGTGGCTGCTTGATGAAGATGTACCTGATGCTATCAGCAGGCATTTAAGGATGTGGAAAAAATTCTCCATCATTTCGTCCCTTTGTCGCGTGAGAGCTTGCTCAAGAAACAGATTGATAGGATCCTCTGCTCTGTCGTTTTTCTTTTCTTCTTCCATTGAGGGTTTCTTGGGTGTGTGAGAGCGATTTTCTTCAAGAGATACAATCTCAATACCCAACTTTTATACTCGGACATCGTCGGGGACATGCACTAAAAAAACAATCAAGAGCAGCCTGCTCTGATACCACTGATCCGGATTATTTTCGGCACGAAATGAGAGTGGAGATATAATAAAGAAATTCACAGAGATATCACAGATATCCAATAATATAACATAAATGTATCAGAGATGCAACCATAAACATAGAGATATAGTAATACACGATTTATATTAATGAAATAAATGTATAGAGACTGTAAAAAATACAGAGTGAAAGAATCGCTAGAATGGTGGCAGCTTATCTATGAGAAGAGATGTGACGGCTACTCGCATTCGCAAGAAGATGATTACAATGAGGCTCTGGAGGCCTTTTTACAATAAACAGGAATTCAAAAAACCCTAGACATCCAAAAACCTAACCCTAGGAGATGAAGCGCCAAACGTCATGTGGGCCCCGTTTGGGTAAGTTGGTACATCAACTTCCTAGGGTAGTAACTTTTGCATACGATCTTTGTTTTAGGCGTATAATAGCTCGTTGGAAAGGTATTGTCAAGGAGATTCATTTTGGGGGTTCAATCATGCCTTTGACTATCATTGAGAACCTAGATCTCGAAAAACCTTCATTTAGGCCCTCAAAATGGCCCCGGAAGTTAAAACCTGCTAAAAATAGTAAATTGTCAAAACTGCCAAAAAGTTGTTTTGCGCCAATTGGAAAAGGTGGATGGCCACCGATATCCACCTAGATCACTCATCCATTGTCATTTTGGTCAAATCCCTAGTTTGTTCAATGGTCAATACCTTGGCATCATATCTCAAAGGAAGTGAAGCCAACACTTTTTATACAACCAAGGATTATTAAAATTATTCTCTTAATCCTATGGTGGCGTTGGTACCTTCATATACTATGAGTAAATAGGCCGCAATATCTTATTTTTCATCCATTTTTCATATTTTCAAACTGTGCTCTATGTCATTGGAGCTTGACCTGCTTGACTTTCAGATAGCCTTCATAAATCTTTTTAATTTTGTCCCAAACCTATTTAATTGTGTTGAAACCCATCACCTTGCTAGAAACAGTTGATGTCAATCCACTCATGATAACATGCATGGCCTTTGAATTAAAACTCATTAATTCCTTCTCATTTGGATCGGTTGGAGTGTTTTTCGAAACTTTATAGCCATTGACAACTAAGAGCTAGATATATACTCCTCAATTTGTCAAGTAAGTTTTCATTATGTTGCTCTAGTATGCATAATTGTTTCCATAAAATGGTTGAATCCTATTTGGAATGTGACCTTCCAATTTTTTCTCATGATCTTCCTTTTAGTGATTAAACTATTATGAAGGTAAACTTCTCCTATACCAATTTTTGATACTAAGAGGGGGGGTGAATCAATATCAAGTACAATTTATCACTTTTTACAACTTTAATTTTCAATCAAATAATGTATCCAATCTACAATAGGAGAAGAAGAAGAAATACACAGTGCACAATAGATTTGCATGGAAATCCACAGAATGTTTTTATTATATAATAAAAATATTACATTCAAAGGAAGCTACAACTTCCAAGATTTTCCAGCACCAACTGGATGAAGGCACCAACCCCCTAGTTTATAGGCTCCAATTTAAAGGAATCTATGACTCCCTTTATTCTCCATATCCAACTGGAAGAAGGCTCCAACCCCCTTTCCTTACCCCTTCCTTCCACCCTTAAAGCTCAAAAAGCTCCATACACTTTGCTCTTAGAAAGTTATGTACACTTCACTCTCGCAGACATTTCCTTTACTAAACTTCACCAATACTCCTAACACAAGTGAAAACCCACTTATTCTAGCTATGTGCCACACTTACTTGATGATAATGAGAGGCTCTTTGATTTGTATCTATACTTTTCGAAGTACTTCCTTTATTTAATTTTTTGGGTCGACTTGTAACTTATTGTTTGCACTTTATTTATTTAACTTTAGGGCTGATCTATAATTTTTTGTTTTCACTTTCTTTATTTAACTTTAGGTCCAACCTGTAACTTCTTGTTTGCAACACCTTTGGGGCTTCTTGACCATTTAACCAATTAACCGTATTTCCAAGGATTTTGTAGACTTCTTCAAAGTGTCTTCTTGTGAGGGCCATACTTAAAGCTACACCATAAGGGGACCACTTTGGAGACTTATTCAAATACACCCATCACTTCTAGGGGCTTCTAAACTTCTTCTAGAGTTGACATCAATGACAACCAATTTTCCAACACTTACATTTGACAAGGTACTCTATGATTGCTTGATTTCTTAGTTGTGTAATTCTTGCTTCAAGGATTGTTTCTGGTTCTAGTATGGTTTTCCCTTCTTCATTAATCTCTATTAAAATATTTTGGACCGGGATCTTGTTGTTGATTACCTTATTTAAGAAAGAAACATGGAATATTGGATGTACACATGAAGATGAAGGAAACTCCAATTTTTAAGCCATAATTCCAATCCTTTGCAAAAACTTGTAGGGAGAATAATATTTGGGTGCTAATTTAGTGTCCTTATTTTTGTTTATATGGTTGTATCCTCAGAAATACCCAATTTCCCACTTCAAACTCTCTTTCACTGCGATGTTGATATACTTGTTGTTTCATCCTATTTTGTGTCGTAACCAAGTTTTCCTTCAATAGTTTGAGAACCTCTTGTTGGTTACCTATGTGGTCCTCGACTACTTGAACCTTTATATTCCCTTTCAAGGGTGATGTAATGGATGGAGGATCATATCCATACAGTGCCAGAAATGGGGACATTTTTTTATGAAGTATGGAAGGATGTGTTGTACCACCATTCTGCCAAAGGCAACCATTTGACCCATTGTGTATGTTTATTGGATGCAAAACAACGAAGATATCATTCTATAAATTTATTCACAATCTTAGTTTCCCCATCGGATTGAGGGTGGTAAGATGAGTTGTGAGCCAATTGATTACCCAAAAGAGAAAATAATTCAGTCCAAAAATTTCCAGTGAAAATTGGATCTCCGTCACTTACAATAATCTTGGGGACTCCATGTAGCTTTTGAACTGTTTCCATAAATTTTGTGGCTACTTTGATTTCTTTAAAAGGATTAGAAAAAAAGAAAAAGTGGGCATAATTTTCTAGTCGATCCACTACTACCATGATGACAGTATTTTCTTTGGATTTGGGTAAACCTATAATAAAATCCATTGAAACTTTTTTCCAATGTTGACTTGGTATAGTTAATGATTGTAGGAAACCCGACGTCTTGATTTTTTCTCCCTTGTTTTGTTGGTAGACTAACATTTAGAGACAAACTTTTGAACATCAGTTTTAAGATATTCTAAGAAAAAACCTTCTTGATTCCGTGTTATGTTTTCAAGAATCCTAAATGTCCTCCTATAGGAGAAGTGTGCAATTCCAGAAGGGCCTTTTGTTTGAGTTGGGAATTCTTACATAAATGTAGGTGATCATGATACCATAACAAATCATTATTCCATACAAAATTGTCTAATGAACTGGGGTCCTCATGTATTTTTTGAATGATCTTGCATACTTCTTGATATTGCTTCCATTATATCCTTGATTCTTCCACCCAATCAAATTGTGGAATAGAAATAACACATAGTGAACCTTATATTTCTTCTTCTTTCCTTGAAAGTGAATCTACCACAACACTATGTTTTCCTTTTTTGTAGATAATTTCAAAGTCATAACTAGCATTTGTGTAACCCATTTTTGTTTATCTTCTGAAGATAAGCATTGCTCCAAAAAGTACTTCAAACTATCTTGATATGTTTTTACTTTGAAGTGTATTCCTATTAGGTAAGGGCGTAATTTCTTAATTGCATGTTGTATGGATAATTTCAAAGGAAAGAGGCCTTCCTTGTTTACTTAAAACTACACCAATTCCATGGCCTGAAGCATCACACTCCACAATAAATGTTTTTTTGTAAAATCCAGTAGGACGAGAGTAGTGCACATAGCATCCTTAAGTTTTTCAAAAGATTTAATTTCTTATTCAAACCAAGAAAACGATTCCTTCTTTAATAATGTTGTTAGAGGTGCTACTATTTGACCATAATTCTTGAAAAACTTGCAATAATAACATGTTAACCTTAAGAATCATCTAATTTTATTCAAGGTTTTGGGAATCAACCATTCCCTCATAGATTTAATTTTTTTAGGGTCCACTTTTACACTTTCATGAGATACAATATGACCCAAATATTCCACTTCTAAACCCTAAAGGCACACTTGGAAGGCTTTGCATATAGTTGTTTCTCTTCCAATAGTTGTAATACTTTGTCAACATGTTGTTCATGCTCTTCCCAATATTTGTTATAGATTAATATGTCATCAAAAAATACTAACACAAATTTCCTAACGAAGGGATTGAAAATAGAATTCATCAAGCTTTGAAATGTTGAAGGTGCATTAGTAAGTCCAAATGGAATAACCAAAAACTCATAATGACCTTCATGTGTTCTAAAAGTTGTTTTAGAAATGTCTTCCTGCCTCATTCTTATTTGATGATATCTCGAACGAAGATCCATATTAGTAAATAATTTTTCTCCGTGCAATTAATATAATAATTCATTAATGAAAAGAATAGGAAACTTGTCTTTGATAGTCATTTTGCAGAGTTGTCTATAATCTAGACACATACACCATGAACCATTCTTTTTTGTAACCATCACTACTAGTGAAGAGAAAGAAATTTGGCTAGGTTGAATTATGTCAACCTCTAACATTCCCTGGATCATGCACACTCTTCTATACATATGGATACTTGTAAGGCTTGATGTTAGGTGGTACATTTCCTGGTTGTAAATGAATGTCATGGTCATGATCTCGTGCAGGTGGAAGACCCTTATGCATTTCACCAAATGCCTTGGAATTATAGTTGATAACTATTTGGAGGTCTAATGGAGCAGACGATATAGATGTTTGAACATCAAGTGAGCACAATTGTGCAAATACACCTTGGTGTCCCTTTTTGAGTAATTTTGTCATGCGATTAGAGCTTATCACTTTAGAGGGTTTCCCTTGGATACCTATAAGCTCAATTTCTTTTCCTTTTGAGGAAAATATCTTGAAAAGATCTTGAAAATTAAAGGTCACTATTCCCAGTGATTGCAACCATTGGACCCCTAATACAACATCAACACCCCCAATTTGGATGGAAATCATGGGGATATCCAAAAAATACTCCTCCACTTTGAGCTTAATGTTATCACATTTCCCTAAACAATTTATGGTACCTCCATCTCCAATCATTACACGAAACTCTAGTGTGGGATATACAAAGAAATTGAGATCTTTTGCTAATTTGTAATTGATGAAATTATGGGTACTACCAGAATCAATCAATAACATTACCTTTCTCTTTTTGATGTATCCTTGTATCTTTAAATTTTGTGGAGTACTTATCCCAGCCAATGCAT
The DNA here is from genome assembly GCA_009831015.1 of Picea engelmannii. Classification (NCBI taxonomy): domain Eukaryota; kingdom Viridiplantae; phylum Streptophyta; class Pinopsida; order Pinales; family Pinaceae; genus Picea; species Picea engelmannii. The sequence goes on from ML789417.1 coordinate 113,812, forward strand.
GACAAGATATTATTGGAGTAGTCTCTTCTATATCTGGATCTTGTAGAGGTTCCAATTTCTGATCATACTCCTCTTCACAGTCTATGTAGTATTTGTTCTCACCACATTTATGCACCTTACTATACTTGCTATCAAAATTTAAACATAGTCCTTTTACTCTTCTTTCATACATTTGTTGAGGTGTCAACCTTGTTGGTTTAGGTACACTATCTTCTTCCTCATCACAGTATATGTAGAATAATTTATTTTCACCATATTTATGCCCCTTACTACACGTGTTGTCACAATTGAAACATATTCCTTTTTCTCTTCTTTCATCCATTTGTTGAGGTGTCAACCTTTTTGGTTGAGGTATGGTTGTCTTATGACCCCCAAAACGATCTCTACTTCCAATGATAGACTTGTGTGTAGACTTATTTTTGGCTTAAATATGAGAATCATTTTGCATAGATTCCATAATATTTGTAGGATGTCTTAAGAAAGTATCATGTTTAATGTATTCTTTTAACCCACCCATGTAAGCTTCCAAAAACAATTCATCACTTATGTTATCCACCCTTGTGGCCAATACCTGAAATTCTGAATTATAATTTTCAATATCACATAAGTTCTTGATTCTTATCAATTGACTGAAGTAGTCATGTTCCCAAACTTTCCCATATTGTGCTTCTAATTCTCTTGTAAATAAACCCCAAGTGTAATCATATAAATGGGTATGCCTTTTCACTATCCATTGATCCCATTGATATATTTTTATCTCAAAGTTCAAAGTTTCTATGTGAATCCTTTTCTTATCATCCATAATATTATGTAGTTCAAAATATTTCTATATTTGGTTCACCTAGGTAAACACCTTTGTACCATCAAACTTCTTTAATTCAATCTTGGGAAATTTTAATTTAGGACCCTTGCCATAATTAACTCCACTATTAGAGTTAAATACACTTGAAAATTGCTTATTATTGGTAGGTTGTACTCCCTGAAGGAGATATCAAAATGAAAGGAACTCATCAAAATTGCTTATTATCAGTAGGTTGTTCAACCTAAATACTACCTTTATTTTCTTGAGTTCCTTGCATTTTGATATCTCCTTTAGGGAGTCTCTCATCTAGAGCCTGAAATATCATGGAAGACATGGAATTTTTCAATTCCATCATGGATTTTTGTATTTCTTCTTTATTTTCATCCATCTTCTTTTTCATGTCATTCTTATTTTCTTCCATTTTTTTTTCATGTCATTCTTATTTTCTTCCATATTATTTTCCATTTCATCCATATTCCTTTCCATTTCTTGAATTTGTCTTTGTGAGTTTACAAAATCATTACTTGTTATACTCAAATCATTAAGGTGTTCCTCCAATTTGGATAGCCTGTGATGTATTTCATCATTTTATTTATGAGTTATAGATGAGACTTCTGGGGGTTTAATAGGTGTTGAAATGTTTTTTGAACCCATGTAGAATAAAAATAACAATACTCCCCTTTTTCCTCTTTATCACAAATTTTGAATCACCAAAAACAGATCTTCCAATAAAAAGTTATGTCAATTGTAAGTTACATACCTTTCAAACCCTTAATTTGGAGTATGTCGTCCTAGCCAACATTCCTTTTGGTGTATTTATGAATTTTTTACCCTTCCGGGTCTAAATTTTCTTCCTATATTACCCTTACCAATAATCCCCAATAAGGGTAGGATTCTTACCAATAGAGTAAATAATAGATTAATAGACTATCTTTCCCTATCGTTAATTCTTAATATTTTCAAATACAGTGAAAATGAAGAGGATAATGCCTTATAAATAGTGTCTAGGTTTAATCTCTATGAACAATTTGGATAATGGAATTCCAACATGAAATTTCATTACACATACACACAATCAACCAAATGGTACATTTCTCATTTCCGAATTCAAATTTAGAATAATCCAAAATAGATTACAAAACAAAAAACCCTAATTAACTTCAAGTCAACAATATAACCACAATTATTAACATTCTAATGTAATTCATATAATCAAAATGACTCAAGGAATTGCAGGGGGCAGAAGATATATCTATATATAAATGAGTCAAAAAGTGTACAACAAGAGATAGTATACCTAATATTTCCATAACACTTCCATCGCTCGAGTTTCAGTTCCTTCGTCCTCGACCACACAATCAAAACTCCCACTAAACAAGGAGAAAATTTTTACTTTGGTGAGAGAGACAAGTGGTGACTCAAAAAACCTCACTCAAAACTCATTCAAACTTGGAGAAGCAAGGTATGTTCTACACAACGAGAGAATCTAGGGAAAATAAATTTCAACAAGATCTAACCAATTGTTGGCACATGCCTATTTTGGGGAGAAAAGACAATTTTGGAGCACACGCCATATATGGAGGAAAAGAAACATGCAGAAGATGGAGGAAAAACAACATGTTGAAGAATGAGGAAAATCAGCATGGCACACATGCAGAAAAAAACGATCCATGTTAGGGTTAGGGTTTTTGATATGATTGTAATGGCTATGAGCCAATCAAGTAGTATAAATAAAGGCCTAGGAGGTCTAGTAGAGGTTGGTCTAAATAAGCTAGTGAGTGGTCAATAATCTAGCGATATGGTTAATGAGCTAGAGAGTGGGTTTTTTAGGGTTAGGTCACAGGATGTGGAGCCTGGGGTGGTCTAGTCTGCCTCACAGATGGAACTTTTCATATTTTTTGGTTGTAATAATGGATAATGTAATGTGTGGAGTGTTGATTTTGAAGAATGATGAACACAAGAGAAGAAGAGCCAATTTTTTCTGGAGGTAGCCCCGGGGGGTGAACCACGGTAACCCTGTTGTGTTAATGTGTGTGAATGGTTATTTTACTGTTTAGGATATTTATCAGTTAAAGAATGGATGTTTAGCTTAGATTATGACAACATGAATGCATAGATTCCTTGATGAATGAATAATAGATCTAGATGAATGAGTAACAAATATGATGCATAAGAAAAATACACAGATCACATTCCCAATCCCTTCCTTGACTGCATACATATGAGTCTTGCAGTCCCCATTAATCTATCTCGGGTGAGACTGCGTCATGCACTCTATGTGTGGTGTTACCTTTTGGTTTACTAGGAGGGCTGATAGTTTGAGGTTTTTGTTGGAAACCTTTGAGATCAGAACCTGGGTCAGCCCTGGCGTCCAACAAATGATTATGTTTCTGGTTGGAACTGTGCAAGATAGATTGGAAGGGATATGTTGAAGAACATCGCGAAAAATGAAAAAGTATAAGGGAATGTAAAGGCCCTGGAATCCCACGAAGGTTGATATTGAAATATGGTTAAGGAAAAAGGAACTCAAGTTTACACAGAAGGACAACAAAAACCCTAAATATACACTGTGCAAATATCTCAACAAATAAGTGTTTAGAAAATTGCATGAAGTATTTTTCTGTGAATTTTTGCATCTGTTACAAGAGTGGTTATTGAGGTTGAAGGACAACAATCCTATGAATTGGATTAGACAACTAGAGTGGCATCCTGTGGAGATCGTGCAGTTGCAGCAAGTCAATAATAATTTTACACACGCAGTAGATTTTTGCTTAGACAATATTATTGCAGGGTTTATCACTGAATTTGTAGTTGATACTGCAAAGTCATACACTGCTGTAGAGTAGGACTTTCTAAAGGGACCTAGAGGTAGGTACATAATATCCCTATATAATTATAGAAATATTTTATTATATGAAAAAGGTGTGATGACCATGGAATCGGACAACTAAACTTCTCTACGTGCATAGCGGAAGAGGGGAAGCACGGATAGGAGTCCGAGATAAGGACAATGATTATGATGGAGGAGGACCAGATAAAGAAGATAATGAAAATAACTGGATCAACGCGTAGCGGTAGACCTTACCAGTATAAGATGAACAAAAAAAGAGGGTCATAGCTGACAGAGAGGGATTAGAGAGCGATGAAGAAGAGGTGGAGTATCTCTAGTATGTGGAGCAGATTGAGGAAATCCTGTGGGAAACATATGAAAGGAAAAAAATAGGTCTAGGGTCAGGGACAGAAGGAGGAACTCCAGTCTAGATCACAGTTAGTGTGGAACCTACAACCCCATGTGCGACTAATACACCTGAAGGAACACAATCATTTAAACAACCAATTTTTGGTAGAAGAGTTGCAGCTCTTTAGGGGACCCATAATGGTAAATCAACTGGGGGTACAAGTTCAAGAAGTAGCATTCAACTATCTACACAACGTGGAGGTAGTATTTCAACACGTTTCAAAATGGCGGGAGTAGATCCTACTATAAGATTACCAGAGTTTTGTGGCGATGCATCAGATGAATCAGAGAAGCATTTATTCATCTGTGAAAAGATCTAGGAGGAAAAGAAGGTCATAAATGAGGATACAAAAATGGCGCAGTTGGATATAACATTCAGAGACTGCGCGCTAGACTGGTACATGAGCCTTGATTTAAACGATCAACAAGGAGCACCAAAGACTGTCATGGAGGTAAAAAAGTTGTTGGTAAATAAATTTCAGAAACCAAGTTCACAAGAATAGTATATGAAGGAAATGACTAAGATCAGGAAGAAACCAAGTGAGTCTTTCTGGGAGATTGATCAAAGGTTTAAACTTCTAAAAGGTAAGTTGAAGTACTCTATTACTAACATGCAACATAGGTAGTTATTCATGAACTCAATATTACCACACTTGAAGTATCCTTTGAAACAACAAAATTTCCAAACTCAAGAAGAGGCTTTGCAAGCATCCCTGCAGCTAGAAGAAAACCAGTATCAACAGAAATATCCAACAATAGAAGAGCTAAAAGAGGATATGAAGAACCTGACATTTCAGTTGAACCAAAATAAGGAGAAGGAAAAGAGAGAAGTTTGTTGGTGCATGTTATGCAGGACAGAAGGACACCATAAGAATGAATGTTGAACCTTTGTGAAGTACTTGGTAGCAAGTGTTCCAAACCCCTTTCCTACAGGAGGACTGTGGTGTGAAATTTGTAAGACACACAAGCATGATCCATATCATTGTCCCATGATGAAGAGGTATAAGAAAGTGCCACAAATTTCTTACTGCAATTTTTGTAAATCAGTGGGTCACGATGACAAGGACTGTAGAATGTTGGAATTGATGAGAGAGAGAAATCCATACACCTGCAGGGTGCTAGAAGAGATGATGACAGGGCAAGCTTCACCACATTTCAATAATGTGTAACCACAATTCAATCTCTGCTTCCACAGTATAACAATTCTCAGTCGTAGTGTAATAACGCATAGTATAACCAGATACCCCAGTATAATGCACCGTGTGGAGATAGAGGTGGATTCATAGGTGGAGGACGGGGTAGAGGAGGATTTGGATGAGGTAGAGAGCCAGAAGTCTACCATAATTGTCAACAGTGAGGACACTATGCAAGAGATTGTCCACTTCCACCTGCGACATGTATGTATTTTCGTGTTGCAGACCATGAGACAAAATATTGTCCAACATTATTGGGAAAAATACAGGAAAAAAGAAACCAGAACAATTAGAATGTATAGTGTATTTATGTAGAATCCAGGGATGATGGGAAAAACATCAACATAGTTACTCAAGGAGGAGACAAGATGGGAGCCGATGTAGTGAAATAGGATCCATCTCAACACCAGTGGGTAAAGAAGAACACTACGCCACAGAAGAATTTTGACGTGCAAAAATAAAAAGAGAGGTTTCAGGAGGCCATATAGGAGATTCTAAAGGAGAAAATTGAGTCTACATCAACCGCATAGCAAAGTCATGATTTGTCAATGTACTATATGCCACCTTCAATGGATCACACCAAAAAATGAAAACCTTTAGAGAAAGTAAGTAACCTAAATAATTTTATGCAATCATGTGTAAAGCTATTGAATGATCCATCATCCATTAAGGTACTACAAAAATTGATAGAGCGATGCAACACGAAAGTAGAATGGAATTTAGAACAGAAAACAGTTAATCATCTCCATGCGATAAGAAGAACAAGTAGGGAATTCAGGTTAAATTCCAACATTGGGGATTTCAATATGGGGGATGCCATACTTGATTTAGGCTCTGAAGTGAATGTCTTACCTAAGAAGACATGGCATTGTAAAGGGGAACCCACAATAGGGTATTCACCTGTCTAGTTGAAATTGGAAAATAAGCATAGAGTATTACCTATTGGAAGACTAAAAGGTGTGACAGTAGACTTGGATGGAGTGTGCACTATGAAAGATTTCAAAGTTATAGAAATAGTAGATGGCACAACACCCTACCCAACATTACTAGGATTCGACAGGTCATTTGATAAATAGGTTGTGATCAACTTGAAGACACGGGAAATGACCTTTGAATCATGCGATTACAGAGTAATTACACCATTAAACCCTTCATAAGGAGAAATTTTTGTAGAGGTGACATGTTTGGACTTGAAAGAAATAAATCAACTATAAAGGACTACCATGCGAGAAGAAGATTATGTCAACCCAACTGCAGATGGGGTACTCATCTCGAGAGGCATTATGTCATGTGCCTCAGACTCAGATACGGGTCTAGAAAACTGGAAACAGAGGATACATGAAGTCTCCACAAGGAGGTGCACAAGAATAGAGTGCATAGTAAGGTGGGCTAGTACAGAGGTAAGGGAACCTCCCACTTTTCATGGTTTGAATGACCTAGAATAATTTTTGACAAACTCTGAATAAGAAGTCTTGGAAAATCGGAGGTTGTTAGCCCTAGATATTTCACTAAAGGAAACACTTGCAATATGGTGGGGTGCGCACAAGGAAATGATTCAAGACTAGTATTAGTGTAAAAGGTTATTGTGCAGTATATTTGGCGTAGAACAGGGGAACAATACATTGCAGAAATATGATGTGTGAGGAAGACCAGCTGAGAACATAGAGAAATGCATAACACAATGGAGGCTAACACCACTAGAGGAATGGCCTCGTTACTTTGTTCATACATTGGAGGGGATTCCAGGGAATTGGTACATAGAACATGAATTGTGTAGAGGCACTACAGAATGGACAGTGTTACAACGAGATTTGTGATAACTTTCTCCTTTAAGTATGAGAACCCTACGATCGATTCAACCTTGAATTTGATACAAGGAATGATATTTTTTTAGGAACCTGAGGTGGAAATTATAACAGAATATCAACATCAAAACAGACAGACAGTCAAGGACTTACTCTCTTATTATCATGTCACAGAAGAAACACCAGAAGAAGAAGATCCACGCAACATCCAGATAATCGAGATTGAAGGAGAAAGAGAGGTGGAAGGTCCATCATTGGAATCAAAGGAATTTGTTGCACCAATTAAGATCAAGAAAGTAAACATTGGGACAGAAGAAAACCCTAAAATGTAAAGCATTTAAGACTACTGGGATGAGAAGACACTAGAAAGGATAACATAATTACTACGCGAATACAGTGATTTGTTTCCAGCAACCCTTACAGATATGAAAGGAATATCAGGTGACATGGGAGAGATGAAGATACCTATAAAACCATATGCTAGACCAGTCAGACAGAGACCTTACAGGATGAATCCAATTTATAAGCAAAAAGTGAAAGCATAACTCGATAGAATGTTAGAAGCTGGTATCATAGAGCTAGTGGAAGAATCTGAATAGATCATTCCCATGGTGGTCCAGGAAAACAAATAAGGGGGAATAAAAAATTGTGTAGATCTAAGGAAATTGGATGATGCTTACTTACATGACCCTTTCCCTACCCCTTTTACAGATGAGGTTTTAGAGAATGTGGGAGGCCAGGAAGCATATTCCTTCACAGATGGGTTCTTCGGTTATCATCAGATAAAAATATCTCTAGAGGATAGGCATAAGACTATATTTGCTACATAATGGGGATCCTATCAATATATTGTTATTCCCTTTGGACTGAAGAATGCACTAGCTATGTTCTCAAGGGTGGTAGTAGTTTCTTTTAAGGATTTCATACATAAGTTCTTAGAAGTACATTTGGATAACTGGACTTTTTCTAGTCTATTGAAATATCATGTAGAATTATTAAGACTAATGTTAGACAGGTGTAGGCAATGTCAGATCTCATTGAATATCAAGAAATGTATTTTTAGCTCACCTTTTGGGACACTGTTAAGACATGGTATGCGGACAGAGTTTATTGGTTGACCCTTCCAAGATTCATGTAATTGTGAACTTACCACCACCAAAGTTAGTGTGCCAGTTAAGAGCCACACTTGGACATACAGGATACTACAGGAAGTTTATCAAGGGGTATGCACAGATTACCATGTTGATGGAAAAGATTTTGAAGAAAGATATCAAATTTCAGTGGAATGAGGATTGTCAATAGGGATTAGATACTTTGAAGGAGAATATGGTGGAAACACCTATTTTAGTGTTTCCAGATAGGGAAAAAACATTTTATGTGCATGTAGATGCATCAAAAATAGAACTTGGAGCAATTTTGGCACAACTAGGAGCAAGTGACCTAGATCACCCTATATCCTTTGCAAGAATGAAGTTGTCAAACTCATAGCAAAATTAAAACACAATAGAAAGAGAAGGTATAACCATGTTGTATGCACTGCATAAATTCAGACACTACTTATTAGGTAAGCACTTTAAAATTTTCACAGATCATTCTGCCCTCGGATATTTAGTCAACAAGCCAGTGTTGGGGGGGCAGGATCTGTAGATGGATATTATTGTTTCAGGAGTTTGATTTTGAAGTAATAGTTAAACCAGGGAAACTAAATGTAGGACTAGATCACTTATCAAGGATAACCAATGGAGAAGAACCTACTAACTTAGAAGACAACTTCCCTGATGCACAATTATTTTCAGTACATGTAGCCGATGAGTACTTTGTTGATATCATTAAATTCTTGAGAACATCAATTGCACCAAGGGAGTTTAGTACTCCACTGAAGAAAAACCTGGTAGTTAGAGTTGTAGACTATCAATTGATTGTAGGTAATTTATACAAGCTGGGAGCTGACAACATTTTGATAAGGTGTGTGATGGAGCATGAATGACCCATTGTTCTAGCAGAATCTCATGAAGGTATAGTTAGAGGAGCCTGTGCATGAAAGGATACTCCGCAGAAGGTATTGCGCGTAGGTTTATGGTGGAAAACGGTTCATAAGGATGCAAAAGAATATCGTCAGAACTATGATGTATGTCAAAGAGTTGGAAAACCCAACAGGAGGGATGAGATGCCCCTAAGAGCACAAGTAACTCTTCAAGTATTTGACAAGTGGGAAATAGATTTTGTAGGACCTATTACTCCACCAACAAGAAGGTCAAGAGAGAGATACATCATTATTGTGATAGATTATTTAACCAGATGGGAAGAAGCAACACCAGTCAAGGATTGCAACGCAGATACAACAACGCACTTCTTATTTGAGCAGGTGATTAAAAGATTCAAATGTCCCAAGATTTTTATGAGTGACCAAGGCACACATTTTATTAATAGTACCATCCAGGCGATGATTGAGGAATTTGAAGTATATCCGTAGAAGAGTACTCCATATCATCCTCGGGTCAATGGGGCAGTAGAAGCTTTCAACAAGATTTTGGAGAATGCCTTGAAAAATATTTGTAATGCTAATAGAGATGATTGGGATTTTAAAATACCAATAGTATTATTGGCATACAGGACTACATTCAAGAAATTGACATGACATACACCCTTCATATTGGTGTATGGAAAAGAATTAGTGGTGCCATCAGAATTTTTGGTACCCATCCTATGTGTTGCAACAATAACAAATATGACAGAAAGAAGTGCAGTACAAGAAATCTTAAGTCAACTTATGGAACTTGAAGAAGACAAAATTCTGGTAGAATTCCACCAAGAGGTGCAGAAAGCAATGGACAAATCCTAGCATGACAAACACATAAAGAAAAAGATATTTAAGGAGGGAGATCTAGTTCTCCTCTATTACAGCAAATATTTGCAACATCCAGGTAAGTTCATAATGCATTGGCTAGGGCAATATGAATTCAATTATATCATAGATGGAGGATATGTGCACCTGAAGGACTTGACAGGAAAATAAATGCAGGGTTTGGTGAATGGTAGTCAGCTGAAACTATATAGGGACAGTCAACCTACTAACTCTCAGTAGTTGCAGCGCAGTAATGAATCCTTGTGTATAGTGTACTATATTAGAGGTTAAGAAAGAAAAATTACAAAAAGACATAAAAAGTATAAAAATAAGAAAAATAAAACAAGAGGAGGAAGTTGGTTGAATGGAAGAAAAGTGGAAAAAGTAGCGTGCAGCAGACAGATAAACTAGCACAACAATAAGTAAATTTATTGTGCATCGGATAACAGTGATAGAATGAAAACACAATGCGTTGAGGAAGAATCACAACAGAAAGTTACTACGCACCAAAAAACGAGACAATGGTCAGAAACATAAAAAAAATTAGTCATCAAAAAACTAAGGTGTGAACCAAGCATTTATGAAATTTAAGGCAATGTGTTGAAGAAGATTTAGAACATTTATGACAATAAAGGAAGCATCTATGAGAATATTTATGAAATTTATGAGAGAAATTATATAATGGGAAACCATTCCACACATCCCTCATTGTGAATTTGAGCATACGTAGAGCTAAGGAACACAAAGACGAGCAACAAACGGGTGATTCTAAGGACATTAGCAGGAGGATTTCAACAACAGTGGGAAGATTTACTCTGGATGGCACCAACAAAACTCGATGCATCGAGCCAAGCGGCACTAAAAAACGAAAGCAACATCAGGTCGCTACAAGAACCTGCATGGGAAGAATAGGTTCATCGACATCTAGAGGGAGTGGTTGATGTCGACACCATTCCTTTACCACAAGACAAACTAGTGAGTGCCACAATGGTGGAAGAGGAGGAGAAATCTCTTGCAACATTAAGGATGGAGATTAATGCACTTAATAGTGTAGCGGAACAAAACCTTTTGTGTCAAGAACCCTGAGGCAACAACCCTGGGTTGAAGTAGCCCACCAGACTAATGGAACCTATAGTGAGAGAATAGTATCCAAGGAGATAGGGTCACACCCAATCATGGGGTCCGTGCAAGAAGAAGAGGTACAAATTGAGGATATAACAGGTCAGTCGGACTCTAGCGCATAAGAAGGGGAAGAAGAGGTTGGGCCATCCAGCGTGCCAATAAAGAGGAAAGGGAAAAAACACATTCATAGATCCCAATGTAAGCAGCCCGAGGTATCCATAGTATTACTACGCATTCTAGAGGGGGTGCATGCCAATCTAGGATTGTTGGGCTATGTCGACAAACTGAGATATGCAGAACACGATGTGTCTGACACTGGAAAATTCTCATAATTCGCGCAACAAGTTTACATGGAAATCTTGGGCACAAGGCCACTATGAGATATGTTTTTGCAGCCAAAGAAATGGATAACATAACTATTCAACACATGGATAATGAATTTTCTAGAGATTCCCTACTTCGCCAGGGGTAAATATGTCAACAACTGCGTCAAGCAGTTACTCACAATTCTCCACGGGGGATTTTTGTGGATGTACAAGTTGGTGTCCATCGATGTGTAGTTAATCACATTTATCACAGGACTTCCATCAAATAGACAGAATCCCATAGACTACATGGATGATAAAACAAAGGAGAAGGCACTCATGGAGGAAATAAAAAATACCTATGGGACAGAAAGAGGGTTACGCGGAATAATAATCAAGAGGATCAATGACCCAGCCACTAGGATGGAAACAAAATTAATGGCATGTAAACTTCTTTGGAAATGTCACAAGGAGGAGGTCCCTGCAGGAGTCCTAGCATCAACAACATAATGAAAAAAAGAAACCATGTTAATATGGGCTCCTTACTTGTTGAATCTGTTCCTAGACGACTACAAATATGTGTAGGACTTGGGGACCGAATTCCACTACTCGTGGTTGATAGTGCTAAGAGGATGGAGGGAAACTACATATTCACACTTTTGTGAATGAGTGGAAAAATGTCACGCAAGGCGGTATATGTCCTATTGTGGGGCATCCCACAACAACGCCACCATCTATCTAAATTTTATGGGGCCCCCAAAATATTTTCTTCTTTTTATTTTTGCGCCTATTTTTTTTCCTGCAAGACTGGTATCCTTACTTTTCTAATAAAACCATAGCCCTAACTAACTCTGATCTTAGCGCTCCAATCATTCTGGATCTTATCCTACTTTCTTGCACAGTGCCCCAAAGTTCATGTTATCCTGTCAAGTGACTACTTGCCCAAGTGGCATCCAAAGATTGGACTGTTTTTTGCATCGTTTTATTCCTTTCTTAAATAACTTGTCTTTATCACTTGTGGAATATAATCATGTTTCTAAAGTATCGAAGGAATATTACCTTCAATACCATCCTCGTCGGGACCCCTTTTAAACATAATCTTATTGCACTCCAAAAACAAAACTACGATGGCCTTTTTTACCCTTCTCGTGTGTATCCCGCAAGTTCCCCTAAGTCGAGATAATATTCTTCGATGCCTTTATCATCGGAGCTCAAACTTTCTATATCTTTCAAAACCCCGACAGCCAAACCCCGAAATCCGGTAAAACACATGGTTTACCCCATCGATTCCTTTCCCTCGGGTTTTAGTTCCACACTCATCATGATTTACCCCGACGTCAGTACCCCGAAGGGTCCCACCTTAGTCCATATTACTATTCATTGGATGACATGTCGTGCCCGCACATCGTCCCACATGTTAGGGAATATACCTTTGATACCTTTCTCGTCAGAATTCAAAAAAATCTCAATCTTTCATAATCTGAAAGCTCAACCCTGATAACATTCGTATTCAAGGATGCGGTTTAGAAATCCCCCCAATGTTTTAATCAATGCGTCTAGCCCACTTAATAAGCTTTAATTTTGGAAATGATTCGCATTAACGAGAAAAGTTAAGATCATACTTGGAAAGATTCATGTGCACACATGAGTTATTGCATACCCATTCTAATTGAATGTGCATTACGAGTTATAAAACACCCTTTCAGGACACATCTTGCATCGTAATATTTCAAAACTCAGTCTGCGAAGTTTGATTTTCGTCTGGATTCCCTCGCTCACTGAAATTGTCGTCTCTATTATTGCAACTTCTTACTTACTAGTAACCTTTGTTTTTCTATCGTTTAACTAGTTTTTTATTATTTCATCTAATGCTTGATACATAAGATAATCTTATATTTCATTTAAACATGTTATTGCGGGTTAATATAGCTATTCATCATGGCGAGACAAAATCCCAAAATATCTAGGAGTTTGGTTTACTTCCAGGGTCCCGCATGTGTGGAATCATCATCCTGACTGGTCGAAACTCTGGTGACTGATACAATTCCTCATACTGGCGAGGAGCACTTCCCTGACTTGGAAGAGATCCATAGGATTTTTGAATCCGTAGAGTTTCTTGCAAACAACGAAGTCTTAGAGGTGTACTAGAATATCCTAAAAAGTGGAATTCACCAGGTAGCTGTCAGGCCACAACTATTCCCATATAACGAGGAAACACAGTGGTACCTCAAACAATTTGATGCTTCCACAACTCTCATCATGAGAAAAAAAGGAGCACGAGTATCTTCTCTCAGACCAGAGGATATTAGATCTAGGTGTCACCTTCCCACTCCTACTTTCTCATTGAATGAACCTTTCCTAAAAAGGTTCGCCTAGGCAAGCAAAGGACTGAAAAAAAATAAGAAACATTGGTGGGAGGATGAGGATGAGACTCCTAAACAAGGATAGAAACTGGTCCCCACCCACAGGCTTAAAACCCCTTACAATCTACTGAAGGCCATGCTATGTCGATTATATGGAGAAGAGAAGAGTACGCACTTCCAAATTGATTGGATTCCATTAGCACACATGATCGTTAAGACAAGACAGATATTTAACTGGGCGGATATATTGGCCTTTAACATTTTCCTACACGCTAAAAATATCCCAAGTACGAAAAATCCATCATTTTATATGTTTTCTTATATGATAGATGCCATTTGTTCATCAGTTCATTTTCCCAAATTAGGATGGAATTGGAACCAAAGTCTGCCCCTCGTTCATGTGTATTACTCCAAATTGTGGAGTGTAAATTTCAATTAACATTTTTATGAGATTTGTAATTTATTCCTCACACCTCTGCATTCAATCCTTTTCAGCTTCCCCAGACACAAGATATTCTTTGAGGCCAGAAATGGGATGAAAGGGGTGGCTGAATTGTTTTTCTACAAGTATTATTCATTCATCGGGGTTTACAGGACCACTGGGGCGCCACATCTCTTGCCTTATTTCATCCCATACCGATTGTTGATTAGAGAAATAACATATCAAAAAATGGGGTCTGGGGTCACCCCATTGTTGCAAACCAAGAATAAAAGATTGTGGCCAGCCTTCCCTCTCCACGTTGGAAATTTTTCCATCTCCAATGTTCAACACACAAGGAAGGAAGTTGAGACCTTATAGGATTTAATCCTATGCTCGGGTGAACCCAAAGGCCAAGATCCTCATGAACTGGCTATCAGTCACGCCAGGTTTGTCGGACTCACTCATCCAAATATCCACATTGTGGATTTTGAGGAGGATAAGTTTAAAGGAGTACTCTTGTATAATGAGGTCCTGCACCATCTACCCCATGATGTTGCAAAGAGAGAACGTGATCTCAAACAAAAAGAGTTCAAGATGGAAAATTTGGCCCAATTCCAGAAGTTGTGTTAATAAGAGGAAGATATCGAAAATGTCAAAGAACAGGAGAAGACCAAAAAGGAAGAACAACTTGAGCAGAAAAGGATCTAGGAGGAGAAATAATTTCAAATAAGACAAGCTGAGGAAAAGATCAGAATAGAATGTGAACACATGACAAATAAGGACACTCTATAGAAGAATAAAGAAAAGGAAGCTAAAAATTTAGCATAGGATGAGGAGGCTAAGAGGATAGTTGATGAAGCACAAGACAAAAAAATGGCCGAAGAGGCAGAGGTGAAGCGATTGGCCGAAGAAGATGAAGCAAAGAGGAAATATGATGAGATTACAAAACATAATCTAAACCAGGTCCCAGGAACCCCATCAACGAACACCCTAGGAATCATGAATATACCTCCTCTAGAGCATACCCCCATAAGCTCCATACCAGGGGATTCCTCCCTTTATTCTCAGGTTCTAAATTTCTAAGGATCTGTAGTCATCATTGGAGACTACTATTTTGACAACAAAACTAGAAGTATTGAGAAGAGGTCTTCAAAAATAAAAATAGGAGAGGACTCCAAATCAAAGTCGCATGAAAGAAGGATTTTGGAATGGAAGGTCGGCCCTGATCTTGAGGAGAATGCATTTCAAGTGGCTTCAACGCTCAACGCTTTTGCATGATTAAATGCCTCCTCTGTTTTGGAGGTAACTAATGCCTTGAACACTGCTAGGACCCGGGTAACAGAGCTCAAAATAGAGTTGAAGGTTGTAAGAGACCTATTCGACATATATGTCCAAGAAGATATCGGCGCAGTTGAAATTCTAAACTCAGGTAAGATAAGTGGTTCCCTATAGTCAAAAAGAGACAACATGAATGAAGAGTTTGAAAAGAGGGTGAAAATCCTATAGGACACCCACAGGGAGGAGTTAGAAGTAGAAAAACATAAACTTAGTGTCGCTCAAGAAAATACTAGTTCCTCAACAGGTAATATGGAATCCATCAAAGCTCAAGCATTGGTTGTCAATGAAGATCTAGCTAAGGTAAAGAATGAGCTCCTTGGTCTAATGATCGATATACGAGTAGAGCGGAAAAAACAATTAAATCTATAGAGTACTCTGATTGAGACTCAAGGAAGGTATCGAGAAGCTAGTGAGGATTTTAAGGAGATGGTAAAATGGAAAGATAGGCTACAATATATACCTACCTCCCTACCAGTTTATTAAAAAAGAGAAATACTCAGGTATCGAATGTTGTTTGACACCAGCAAACCTCTTTTCGGGAGTGTCTGTTCCACCCAAGGGGTGGTTGCTGACACATGTGCACAACTGTGGAAAAATGATAATGATCTCGTAGAAGAGGCAAGGATACATCCATTGCAATCAATAGATGAAATGAATTATGTCAGCACTAGGGTGGTTGAAGTGGAAGATTTAAATAAGGCCAGTCAAACAAGCATTCAGGATTTGAATTTTTTTGATGAAAAATGAATTGATGAACATTTGTTATTTCCTACTCGTCTTACCCAGAAGATTTGATCCTTTGTAAATGCCACAGTTGAGCGATTACAGCAAGAAGTGGCCGAAAAAGTCTGTAATAGGGAATAAGTCTTAGAGAGATTGCAATCGAGCAAGATCGAGAGCATTTTTAACGACTACCCCACTTGGAAGAAACACCAAGACCAACAGTAAGAGTAGACCACATCATGATTGCTAAAATTTCCATTATATGTCTAGATGTTGTTTTCTCCTGATATTGTAATATTTGCTAGAAAACGAAGAGTCTTTTTTGTGAAACAGCTCAAATTTCTATAATAATCACAAAAAATGATTGTAAACAGAGGCCCCTCAATATATAAAGGGGGCTCTGCCCATTTGAAATGGATTTTGGTTCTTGGAACTTAGTAGGACAATATTGTTACTGAAAGTTTTTTTTTTTTAATCCAAGAGACATTCCAAATCTGAATATTATGGTATTGATATGTGAATGAAATTTTTATGTTTATGCATTTCTCTATTTGTAACCTGTGAATGTTAGTTGATGAATTACTTCAAAATTAATATTTTCATTTTACAGTTATCATGATTTCTCAGGATGAGTACAACAATAGCATGATCACATTAAATTTCTCAATTCTTTGGTTCATATAGATTATGCTATCAAATATTCATATAACTTGTGTCATGAACTTATTCTAATCAAGTAATATACATATTTCACTGCATTCATTTATTATGTTATTTTTCTCTTGATTAGGATAGGTTAGATTAAATAACATTAGTTTTAAATTGCATCTTAGATTATTGGTCGTATCTTTTCATTTAAGGTAATTTAGTTGTGTTTCTTTTCTTTTTCTCATTATTTTTTAATTCATCTGAGAACGTTCGGTTCTCAGATTAATATTTTAGTTAGTATTTAGTTAGATTTTTGTTAGTATTTTAGTTAGTTGGTAACTAGGCCAAAATATGGTCAGAAGCTCTATCCCAAATGAGAGTGGGTCTAGTTGGGACCTGTCACCAGGCGTTTTCCCTCAATTGATTGGACAGGTCATTTTGGCTCGTCAACACGTCCTTAGGGAACAATTCAGACCCTAAACAGAGAAGAAGCAATGCTATCACCTTTGCAAGGTACCTGAATGACACGAAAATAAGATAGCCAATAGCTGGAGGATAAATTTAGAGGTGGTCGCGCAGTACCAGGGGATAGCCAAGTTCAAGGCCGTGAGACACAATATGTGGATCCATACGCACAAATATCCAGAGGGAGAGTGGTTGTAACTTCGATACTGCATCAACGCAGAAGAACTAGATTGGGAGATCAAGGAATGGGAGGATCACTGGAAAGTGTCAGTTATAACCAAAGAGATACCCAAGGGCAAGGCAATTGAAGCAGTCCCATTGCAAAAATCTACAGGAGACAAAATAATGGCGATGCAAGGTACTAAAGCAACAGGAGGAAACACAACAACAAAGAAACTACTTTCGAAGAAGAATCCAGGTCCTAATCTAGTGACACAGAAAAGGACAATGCAGTAAATACGAATGGGCAGGAAGGGAAGAAGGACAATGTACTCGCATAGGAAGAACAAGAAGGGGGGGTCATAGTAACATAAGAAACTCCAATGACGATAGTCCCAACATATGCAGGGCCACTCTAAAGGACAATCATACAAATAGGGGGTCTCGCAAGAAATCCATGGCACATAAGGACATCCTGGAATACAAAACTATCGAGGATGATGTTGACTTGGTAGTAGAGAGAGTTCCAGACCATGTGGTTGAGGAATATGAGGAGACCAAGAACCAAAGGGAAAGAATCATGAAGGAATTGACGAAGGTTAAACAGGTCCTGGAACAACTACAAGCAGCAAAGACACGGGATAAAGGAAAGGGACCAATGCAGCAATCTATAGAGGAAGAAGACAAAACCACACACAGTGACGAAGAAACCATACAAATCATAGTGCAAGCAAGTCCCAATTTCAACATTACACAGGACATGCTACATATAGAGGAGGAAATAACACATAAGCCACTAAAATACATGGAACAATTGGAGTTCGTAGTAGTAAAAATACCAACGAAAACATTGTATAGGTTCAATTAGACGTCACACAAGAGATACAGTCATGGGCCAGGGATGATGTGATAGAACTAGAAGTCGCCAAAGATGGTAAGGAAGCACTACAATTGGTAATAAAGAAAGTCAAGATGGAGACACAGGAAGAGAAGATATGTGTGGATAAACTAGAGAAGAAACTAAAGGAAGTCTTCAAAACAATTATGGACAACACGCAGGCAATAGAGAGAAATGTATAAGAACAGATATAGATCATCGCACAAACAATCGAGGGGTATAGGAAGGAGATAGACGAACTAAAGGAAAAACTTACACCAACAACCCCTTCTAAAGTCACAACCAAGAGAGATTAGCAGGAAGCACTACAAACAAGTGTGATTGCAAGGGAAGCCAAGGAAGTTTCAAAACTCTTTGATAGGACTGTACAAATATGGACTAGTCTTGAAGACGATAAGGTCCAACAGTCAGATCAACAAGAAGAAAAATGTATTACTGCAATGCAGTAGTTGAATCAGTGATAGAAGGCAGTGATCATCATTGAAAGTTTGAAAGGCACGTAGGAGATGAAGAACCTACATATGGAACTACAGACTACACAGACAAATAAACAGGTAAGGCATGTTCAATTGGAGCCACTTCATGAGCAAGCAGTGCAAATAATTGTAGAACTGGAGGTAGAAAAGACAAGGATGGAACATGCTCATACAGAAAGCGCAGAGTCATTGAATGAACATATTACAACACATATGGTAGAGGCACTAACAGAGAAAGTTGTGCAGGTGAAAGAAAAAGGGGAGGAACTAGCAGGAAAGTTCCCCATTTTGGATAAGGCCATGTAGGGAGCGCACACCGCCTGAGTGGCTCAGGACGAGCCACATGTCAATGTTGGGGGCCTATTGGCACAGGCCTATTTTGGGAAGAAAATACAATTTTGTAGCGCGCACCATATATGGAGGAAAAGCATCATGCAAAAGATGGAGGAAAAGTAGCATGTCGAAGAACAAGAAAAAGTGGTGTGGCGCACATGCAGATAAACCTAGGCATGTTAGGGTTAGAGTTTTTTATATGATTGTAATGGATATGAGCTAAGAGAGTAGTATAAATAAATGCCTAGGAGTTCTAGTAGAGGTTTATCTGAATAATCTAGTGAGTGGTCAGTAAGCTAGCGAGATGGTTAATGAGATAGAGAGTGGGTTTTTGAGGGTTAGGTCGCAACTTATGGAGCTTATTGTGGTCTAGTCCACCTCACGGATGGAACTTGTCATGGTTTTTGGTTGTAATCATGGATAATGTAATGTGTGTAGTGTTGATTTTGAAGAATGATGAATAAAAAAGCAGAAGATCCAAACCTTTGTGGATGTAGCCCCAAGGGGGGGTGAACCATGATAACCCTATTGTGTTAATGTGTGTGAATGGTTATTTTACTGTTTATATTATTTATCAGTTAAAGAATGGATGTTTAGCTTATATTATGAAAGCATGCATTCATAGTTTCCTTGATGAATGAATAATAGATCTATATGAATGAGTAACAAATATGATGCATAAGAAAAAGAAACAAATCACATTCCTAATCCCTTCCCTGACTGCAGAGATATGAGTCTCACAGTCCCCCTTAATCTATCTTGGGTGAGACTATGTCATGCACTATGTGCGTGGTGTTACCTTCTGGTTTACCAGGAGGGCTGATAGTTTGAGGGTTTTGTTGGAAACCTTTGAGATCAGAACCCGGGTCAGCCCTAGCGTCCAACACCAATTTTCTTTAGGATAAAGGTGTTCTCTTCATCCAACCATGGAACTCTTATTTATATGGAAAGAAAGTAGTTTGATCAATTGGTGCTAGAGATCAGTGTTTCACAAGTTTATGGCCTTCATAATCTCTACCCAAAGCTCGTGCATTTTGAATTTTTAAAATTTTATTTTTGTTATCTTGAAGGCACACATGAAATGTTGACTAGTAGCCTACACACAATGATTGATTTGCACTTATACATGGCATGTGCATAAGGTTAGAGAATTTATAACTTGTCCAAGTAATGAGGCCATACTTTTTGATTGGGGTGGGCTAACTGGACCTCGTCTTCCCTCTCACATTCCTTTCAAGATTACAGTACATATTTTTGGTCAGGAAGTTCCTCAGACGTTGATAGATGAAGGTGCATCTATTAGTATTTTGTCCTCTATTGCTTGGAAATCTTTGGGTTATCCTCAGCTTGTACCGGTTACACAGAATCTATTAGCTTTTAACAGAAGAACCAGTCAACATTTAGGGACCCTTCCTCAGTTTCCCGTAACTTTGGGAGGGAAAATTTTCCTTATTGACGTCATGGTAGTCCAAGACCCTTCGGATTTAGATTTATTCCTTGGGCGAGATTATGTCTATGCCATGAAAGATATCGTGTCCACTCTTTTTCGTATGATATATTTCCCTCACGATGGAATAATTGTGACTATCGATCAACTTTCATTCGTTGGTCCTAACTTTAATACCAACCCAACGACCTCCCTGAATGATTCTCATATGCAGATGGTATCGCCCTCACCACAGGTCAATTATGTGGCATTATATCACATGCCTTCAATTTTCGATGAAAATGAGCCTCTCACTGTAAGCTCAGTATCTTATGACTTAGATCCGGTAGTTGACATGGTGATCTCTTCGATAGGGATTTTAGAGCCTAATCTCCTGACCCCTATCGCAGCCCTCGACATGTGTTCCTTCCAAAGTGTGTTTCTTCCATCTAGTGGAGATCTCTTGGAAGCCATGACCGAGTTTTGTCCCTTGACATGGTGTCCTTCCAGAGCATTGTCCTCTTGGAAGCCATGATCAAGAAGAGAGCTTTGAGCATGGTTTTCTGATTTCAATCTCGTTAAAAAATGAAACTAGTTACGAAGATAGTTTTTGCATCTCTATGGAAACCTCATTAAAAAATGAAACAGAGGTTACGATCATAGTTCTTCTCCTGTGTCAAGCTCATTAAAAAATAAAACAACCAGTCTTGAGCATAGTTTTTCTTCTTTGTGTCAAACTCATTTGAGTCAAGTCCTTCATCTAGTATTTGAAGCTTCCTTTCATCTGCCTTTGCAGTTGGATGAAACGAAGCTTGGGGGGAATTTGTCTACAACCTCTGGAATTCATGCTTGAGTTAATTTGCTAGCTTCTTAAGCTACAGGAAAGCCTTTGGACTTCATGTTGGAGTTAAGTCGCTAGCTTCTTAAGCTAAGGGAAAAGTACAAGCCATCCCTGGATTATGCGTTGGGAATTCGCAAGCATATTTTTTCTAGTTTCAAGCTTGTGTAAAAATGAAACCACCTACCTCAAGCATAGTTTCCCCTGGTTAAATATTGTGTAAAAATGAAACCAAGTCCAAGTATAGTTTTCTTTCGTTTTAAGCCTGTGTAAAAATAAAATCTATCCCAACCATAATTTTGTTTTGTTTTAAACTTGAGTAAAAATGAAAACAATCTCAAGCTTAGTCTTTTCTATTTCTCATGCTCGTAAATACCTGAGAATGTAACCGAGTATAATTTTATCACTTTTTCGGACTCGTAAAAGTTATACGAAAAAGGGACCCCCTAGAGTCCTCTTAAATCTCTTTTCAAACTCTATAAATATGAAAATATTGTCAAGCGATCTTGTCATATATCACACTCGTTAAAGTGAATTAGAAAGAATGTTTGTTGAGCAGTATTTTATCTCTTTTTTGGTCTCATCAGACTACTTTACGAAAAAGGAACACTCTAATCAAACATGATTAGAAGAAGTTATGGAGTCCTCTTTAAGTTCTTTTCAAACTCCATAAATATGAAAAGACCACTTAGTTTACTTTCTTTGGACTCGTAAAAAAAACATCGAAAGGCCCATATGGGACCAAACCACTCCTTCCTAGGGTTCGTTAAACATACTCTGAGGGACTCATTCGAAGGATGAGCTTACATTTCAAGCATATTTTATCTTCCTCAAGATTGTGTAAAAATAAAGAGGTACTCACTAGAAATGGTGGGGGGGAATTGGGAAATAAATGTATTTAAAATTACATTCTATGGAAGAGTCGCTTTTGAACATGACACTCTTTCACTCGCTTTATGTCTAGGTTGGAAAATCTGCTTGTCTTTTGATCATACTCCTTTATAAGATTACAAATTGGTCTACAATCTGTGTTGTTGAGTCTGTTTTTCCAAGACAGTTGTTGTGTCGTCAATATGTTCAAAGAGAAGTTCAACCCAGAAAGCCTTCTATTGCATCGGCCATTTCTACAGTCCTTAATCCTTCTATTGCATCGGCCATCCCTGAGTCAGTCCTGAATCACTTGTTACTCTAATGTACTTCAAATATTTTTACCTGTTTTGTTTCATTGATGGGGGATACATTAAGGCCCTCCTGTGACGAGTCTTTTCCTATCAACTTCAACTAATTATCCAAGAATTAGACTTAGAAACTAATTGGTACCTTGTAACTTGCATGCCTTAATGGCAGGTTTCCTCACTTTCGACATTGGGTTTTCATTATTGACCCCTGATCAAGATATTTAGCCGAGTGTTCGACTTTAGCTCACAAATTCGCACCCATTGGATTGTACTAGTGTACCTTGGGATTCATTGACATTAATGGTTATTTCCCTCGCACTTGTTAACGATATACACTAATGATCAGTAATCAAGTGGTTTCTACTATGTTTGACTTCAGCACATGTATTCGCATGGTTAGATTTGTACTATGGAATGGTGGAGATGAAGACCCTGGATCTTTTCTAACAGATTCAGGTTGCATTGGAGTATATTCAAATTGTATTGTTGCATAGATCCAAAATGTATGTCTCGTGGCTATGTTCAAATTTGAGTATTTAACACATAGATCCACGGTGTATTTTTGGTGGCTATGTTCAGATTTGACTCATAATGGCATGGATCCACAGTGTATGTTTGGTGGCCATCACCTGTCTTACTTGACATGGATCTTTTCATGTCGACATTTATGCTTTGATTCATTTGTATTCTAAGTATGGGAATGCCTACCTCAATGATGATATATTATTGTACTATATTTCCTTGTTTGTTGGCAGGTTCCTTACAGACGTGTTCCTTGTTCCCTACACACACTCGACAAAGTATTTCAGCTATCACTATGCTTTAACTTCATACTTTGGGGGGATTACTGTTACACATTATTTTCGTCACCCCTATGACTGTTAATGATGTACACCTATCCTTTGTCTTTAGAAGGATCAATGACCTGAATCACTAAAGAAGAATGAAGACACATTTTCCCAGAAATATGAAAATTATCTTTTCCTTTGTAAAAACCTTATAAAAAGAGATCGACGCACCTTGCTCAGTGTTAAGAGTGCGATGATTTAGGATCGGCGCATGTTTCACCACAACGGCCTATGATGTTGTCGTATTTTTCTCAGTTTTAAGGGTGTGACGATCTTTTTTACAAAGAAAAAGAGCATCTTCTCAACGTTTCTAGAATAGAAGCTTCAAGGGTGAGGTGGCCTCCGATTGGTTTGGGTCTGAGTTGTATACATGTTCTAGTGGGATCATCCTAACCTCCTCACCCTATCCTTTCCAACTTATAAAAGGAGGGGAGTTCTCATGGGGAAGGATAGCTTTTGGTATGGTTAGAGAATTTTTGGAACTTCAGCTTAGTTATAAAAATTCAGCTAATGAGATTGTGAGTGACTTTCAAATCTACGGTCTCAGAATTTGTGGAGCAGAAGTGTGTGGGAAGCAAGGAACTGTTGAAAGGAACCTGACAACATCAAGGCATTTGTTCGTATCTTTCTTCCACAATCTTTAATACAGTAATATATTTTGTTCCCATAAAATTGTTCTTATTTTGTTGTATGACTCCTTGATCACATACATAGGTTTTGTTAAGTATACATTGTTTCTTTCACTTTGTTGGCTTGTGTCTTTTTACAAGTTCATAATCCCATAAGCCTTGGAACAGAGCGAGGATGACACTAGCGAGGACAAATGACATTTAAAAGGTATGTCATTTATCTCTTGTTAGTTAGTATGATTGATAATTAAAACTTAAGGAAAGTTTTATATTATGTCTTGTTTTGTTCTAGTTTCAGATTGAAACTAGGGAGATATGTTTGTGTTCACACTTACCAATTTTTCCGATAAAAAAATGGCAAAGGCTTAGCTCAACCCCATTTTTCAAGAAGACCAAATATGGCTATAAGAGAGATGTTTATAAACATTTATATCCCTGAGGATTACCTCAATTAGTTGGTGCCACTATTGCCGAGATATTGTCAATAATATAGCATGTTGTGTAGATCCTTGGTTTGATTCTTATGGGATCAGGTGTAGTAAGTCTATGCCACATGCTTTACATTGGGTACCATCCTTGGAATGTGGAAAATTTCCAAAAGTTTCCCAAGGATTTATTTCCAAGGAATATACATACATACATACACACACACATATATATCCCAAGAGGTTAGCTCAACCAATTGTCGCCAATCTTTTTGGGAATTTGGTTATTTC
Organism: Picea engelmannii; assembly: GCA_009831015.1. Lineage (NCBI taxonomy): Eukaryota > Viridiplantae > Streptophyta > Pinopsida > Pinales > Pinaceae > Picea > Picea engelmannii. The sequence goes on from ML789417.1 coordinate 138,581, forward strand.
TATGCCAACAAGTGCTCAATTTGAATCCCCCTAGGTGAGGCACACTATTATAACCAATTGGTTTACTAGGGATGCAATCCATAAACGTAGGGAAGCATCACTTTGGTTTCCCTGTGAGGTTTTCCTTGGGAAAAACCCAGTGGGCTAGCTTGAGTTGTTGAGTGCTTTGATCTTCATGTAAGAGATCTCGAGGTTGATTCCCTAGGTTTGGTGCCTCTATTGGGTTCCTCACTCGAGGTCCCTACTAGGTCAAGCATCGTAATATGTGTCAATGGGTTTGTACTAGGAACCATCTCTAATATACAGGGAAGTGCCTAGGGTTTACCCACAAGGTTTTTGTTTAAGAGAATATCTATAGATAGATAGATAATAGCTAGTATAGCCCAATGGTTTATATCAATCAAATTGAACAATCTGTTTCAAGGCATAGTTATGTGTGACATATTCAGTTTGAGTCCAACCTAATCTCACCAAATTATTAGATGTTATTATGGTTGACAATTGAGCCACCCTCAATCTAAAATTTAAGAGAAAATAAAAGATCCTAAAAAATCAAAAAATATAATGAGTATTTAAAAAAAATCATCTCCAAAATTAAAATTAAAAAAATTAACCAAAATAAAAATTTAAAAATATTATGGATCAGAAAGTCATTAATTTTCCCCTTTTTAGGAATAATTTGTAGAAATTCTACAACAACTAATTTGTAAATCAACCCTTATATTCACAACAATGTTTGATACCCTATACCCAACCTAAAATGTTATATTCGATCTAATGTGGCACACTTCTTTAGATATAAGGACTTAAATAACAAGTCGAATAGTTGTGAAGTAATGAATCCATGCCTCGTTAAACAAATTAGGTAAGTAATTCCTAGTGGAACAAGTCGACATTGGTTTAAATTTTACTTTGTGCATGTATTATTTATCCTAAAAAGTCATGTTTGAGGTTGATAGGTCATGTTTGTTGTGAATTGGGACATTTACTTTATAAATCTTTGTTTGTGATTGGGCTTCATAGATCTAGAATCCCATATATAGAAAGGTTATATGTTCATTACAAAATGACATGATTTAAACTCTTCCATAAATGGTAAGTGGGGAAGTTTCTAGATTGAAGGAACACCATGCTTCTTCCACCTCATTATGAAAGTTTTATGTATTCAAAGAATCGGTATGTTTCTTTTGCACATTGTAGTAGGAAGTGTTATATCGGATCTGAAGGGCTTTTGCAAGGTTAATGGTGGTGGTTAGTGAAAGTATGAAATCCAAATGGACCAAATACTAGTGGTCTGCTCTTTTGCATTTTTAATCCAATTATATCTTGATTTTCATTTGGGTTAAATAAGCTAAAGCCATAGATGGGTTCTTTCTATGTAATATAATATCTCGGACTTCGAAATCAAGTTGAATAAAATGGGGCATTCCTTTTTTAATGGATTCTATTTGCATTTTTTTGAACTTCTATGTCTGAAACCACATTAAGTATACTTGTCAATTTACCATGTTTGTTATTCCAATTCAATGATGTTTATAAAGGAAATGAATTACGAATTTACATATCAATTTCAAATTTACCACTAAATAACCCAACTAAATTCGTAGCACATTCCTATGAATTTTTTTGAGAATCCAATGCAAAGCTTGAGCTTTGGTAAAGAAATTAAAAAACAATGATTAGTAATGCACACAACTACAAGATTCATTAGAAGACTACAAGACTAATTGGAAGGCTAAATGGATTATATTGGGTACATCAGCATGATCATCTACAGGTTGCTTATGATTTTGTAATATTATCAACAAATCCACACGCCCAATTATTCCACGAGGAAAGGAAATTCATTCGTGACATATATCTCCAATGGTTGTAACCTAGATTCCATATTCATAACTCTAAAATTCTTTCCTTTGAAATATGCAACAGTCTCTACAAAAGTTTGTGAGTGCATGTGTAACTTACCCATCCCCAGCTAGGTCACGTCACTACTAAAATGACCCAATAAAATCTCCGATACCAATATACATGTGAAAATTAACTTACAACATGAAATACAAGTTCACTCACTTGTCCATGTTCTAAAAAAAATAAATACAATTACTCTTACTATGCACATCAGAAATTATTTATATACAACAACATTCAACCATGAAATATAGTCATGAATGCATTTTCATGTTTTTCAATAAGCAAAAATAACCAAATACAATTCAGAGAAAATTGCACAACACTTATATCAACAATTAACATGGACAACCACAACACATAGCAACAATTATCTTAATGAAATGTGCAACCTGCCATAGAGGATGAATGTTCCTCCCAACTATAGCCTTGTTGTTCTAGTTCTCAACCGCAAGACACCCCCGAGTTGGGGCTATGAATCCACAAAAGACGAAGGTACCTAAGGCTGGCTAATGTCACCCTTTCACCAGTCAAACTCTCAGTTAATTCCATTTCACCAACAAACTTTCCCTCAACCTGCACAACCCAAGGGATGGAATTCCCCTTCATTGCTCACAGCCCCTCGGTCCTTTCCACTCCCATCTATGGCTTTCAACATAGAATATATAGGAAATCGACTTCTAGGGACTTCAGGAATTCTACAGCTGCAACAGGAATTCACCCAGCAACCAAAGTGTCGGCTCCTTGGACGAACTTCAAGCAGCTTGTCACTTCCAACCACACGGCCTCTTCTCCATGAAATTACAGTTCCAAAATAGCAGCCAACATATCCACACAACTTCCTTCAAGCTCCCATACTCAAAATATTACTACTCGTCCCCCCCAAAACTCCATTTAAAACTGCTCTTTATGAAAACACGTGAATGTACCAAAATTGGGTCTCCTACCCATACAAATTTTCTATCTTTCTCTTGATTGCATGACTTACACTCTTCTCCAAGTTGATTGTACTCATCCCCCATGCTCTCAATAACTATGGGAAGTTACTCTCACACCAACCCTCTTACATGAATTCAATGATTGGGCTCTAGAACACTCAACAACTAATGGAAGATTCATGGCAAGGATAATTTAGAGGAAAATATAAAATGGGTCTTGGTTTACTAGATATGGGTATCTCTCCCCCTTGGACTCCTTCCCTCTCTTGTGGATACTTATCCCCCAAATCTTCGTCTGTGTCCATCTATAGCTAGCAATACATTTTATTCATTATATTTCAATTTACATCATTTACATATTGGCTCTCAACCATACATCACATTTACAATATACATCGCTTGGCTCTTGGCCACAAGCTATATTTACAATACACATTGCTATTTTGAGGTTGAAAATGGGGATGTTACATTCCCCTCCCCCTAAAAATGACATTGTTTTTAGTGCACATAACCATACAGTTCACACACACACACACACACACATATGGGTGTGTGTGTGTATATATATATATATATATATATATAGAGAGAGAGAGAGAGAGAGAGAGAGAGAGAGAGAGATTAAATCAAAATACATGATAATTTCGCAACTTAATGACTCACACAAAAATTCCAATCAACAATTCCCCTCAACCCAAACATCGGTTGGATAGTAAATCTCTGAATTGTGGCTCTAGGAATTCCATCTTGCCAAAGTAGAGTCTTCTTTCACTTATGTACAAATGTACCTCCGATTTTATTCAAGATTTGAAAAAATGTGTGGGTATGCGTCCTGCATGGCTTCCCCATCCTCCCATGTATCATCTTCAGGACCGTAATAGGTCCATTGAAAATTTACCAAGCCTTTGGTTTTGTTCTTGAGCACTTTGATTTTCCGGTCCAGGATGCACACTGGTTCCACCCGGAAATCCCCTTCATGTTCCACGTGGATCACATTCCAATCAATCACATGATTATGATCATGTACATGTTTTTTTAATAAAGACACATGGAACACGTTATGAATTCTTATGGATGCAAGTAATGCTAGAATGTATGGAATTGGTCCTATCCTTTCTAAGATCTCAAAAGACCCACAATATCTCGCTGTCAATTTTGGGAAACTTCCCAATTTTAGCAAGCTTCTCTTGGCTTTAACCTTTAAAAATACATGCTCTCCCACTTTGAATTCTCTATTTGTTCTCTTTTTATCAACATATTTCTCTTGTCGATCTTTTGAAACTTTCATCTTTTGTTGAATCTTTGCCATCTTTTCTTCCATTTCCTTTAACAATTATGGCCCAATCACAACTCTATTAGCTGGGTTATTCCAACTTACTGGTGTGTTGAATTTTTTTTCCATACAATGCTTCAAATGATTTCATCTTCAATGATTCTTGATACCCATTGTTGTATGAAAACTCAAATAAATGGATGTAGTCCTCCCACTTAGAAGGCTTGTCCATTACATACATTCTCAACATATCTTCATAACATATAGTCAATTATCCAATTAATTCTCTCTGTCTACTCATCTAACTTTGGGTGATATGTCATACTAAAATTTAAATTTGTTCCAAATCCCCTAAACAACCCCTTCCAAAAATTGGAAGTGAACTTGAGGTCTCGATTTGATACTATTGTCTTCGGCACACCATGTAGTCTAGCAAGTTCTCTCATATAAATCTCTGCAATATTGGTTTCCTTATGAGTTACTTTTACAGGAATGAAATGTGTAGCCTTTGTAATTTTTTCCATCACTACCATGATGGAATCATGTTTCCTTGTTGTCCTAGGAGATTTGCTAATAAAATCTATAGTAACAAATTCACATTTCCATTAAGGAATAGGCAATGGTTGCAACAATCCTGGTGGATGTCTATGTTCAACCTTTACCTTTTGACATTCCATGCATCTGGCTAAATAATCGGTGACATATTTCTTCATACCGGGCCAAAAATATTGGCCTCTTATAGTTGTAATAGTTTTTTGATATCCTGGATGTCTAGCGTATGACACATTATGCATCTCCTTTAGAACCAAATTTCTCAATTCTTGAGAATTGGGGACATAAACTATATTCTAAAATAAGAGGATTCCATCCTCTTCTATCTTGTAATCCTTATATTTTTATTATATATCATCTTGTTGTAAGCTTTGTTTAACTTGCACATAATGTTGATCTGTTGTTACAACTTTTATAATTTTATCTTTTAAATCTGTCATGTACATACTAATGGTTGTATCATTCATTTTATGTACCCTTCTGCTGAGTGCATCAACCGTCTTATTCTATGTTCCCTTTATGTGCTTTATATCAAAGTTGTATTCACTAATAAATTCCATCCATCTAGTTTTTCTAACATTTATTGTTGGCTATTCAAACATATATTTCAAACCACTATGGTATGTCCTAAATTCAAATTTTTTGCCTATAAGATAATGCATCCACATCCTTTAGGCATGTACTATGGTTGCTAACTCTAATTCATGTGTAGCATAACTTATCTCGTGTTCTTCCAATTTTATAGACTCGTAATAGATTACATGTCCATTTTGCATAAGAACTCCATCAATCCCTTCTTTGCATGCATCTGTGCACACAACAAAATCCTCATCTGGATCTGCAACTTTCAAAATAGGTGCACTAGTCAACAAATCCTTTAAGCATTGGAAATTTTCTTTACATTTAGCACTCTATTCAAACTTTACTCCTTTCTTTTGCAAAGACGTTATTGGGTGTGCAATTTTGGAGAATCTCGCAATGAATCTTCTATAGTAACCAACTAGAACCATAAACGATCTACCCTATGAAATGTTTGTTGGTGTTGGCCAACTCTTGATCCCTTCAATATTTTTTGGAACTACTACCATGCCCTCTTATGAGACAATGTGACCCAAATAATGGATTTTTTTTTTTATAAAAAGTGCATTTACTTAATTTGGCATACAATTTGTGTTCTCTTAATACTTGTAGCACCATCCTCAAATGTTTCTCATGCTCTTCCTCTATCTTGGAGTAAATAATAATATCATCCAAGAATACAATGACAAACTTGTCCAGGAAATCTCTGAACACCCCATTCATCAGACACATAAATGTAGCTAGTGCATTTGTTAACCCAAAAGGCACCACCACAAATTCATAGTGTCCATACCTTGTCCTAAAGTTTGTTTTGCTAGTATCCCCTTCTTTTATTCTTACTCGATGATAGTCTGACCTCAAGTCAAATCTTGGAGAATATATTTGCTCCTTTCAGTTGATCAAAAATATCATTAATCCTTGGCAAAGAATACTTATTCTTAATTGTAACTTTGTTCAGTTGTCTGAAGTCAATACATAACCTCAATGTTCCATCTTTCTTCTTGACAAAAAGAACTAGAGCACCCCAAGGAGAAACACTTGGGCATATGTAACCTTTCTTTAACAACTCTTCTAGTTGCATTTGTAACTCTTTTAGCTCTGGAGTGCTCATTCTATACAGAGCCTTGGATACCAGGGTAGCTCTAGGAATTAATTCAATAGAAAAATATATATCCCTCTTTGGTGGAAATACTAGTTACTCCTCAAACACGTCTTCAAATTCCTTTAGGATTGGATAATCCTAAAGAATCTGCTCCTTATCCTTCATTGGCTCTTACATATGGATTGCATATATCTAGCACCATTTTCTAAAGCTTCTTTTCAGCTGCAATGATGAAATCTCTCGGACATATATAGACCTTGGAATACATTGCACTATCCTTGAATTCCCTTCTTCATCCATACATGTGAAAACCTTGTTATAACAATCTAAAACAACACAATGTTTTTCCAGCAAATCCATACCAATCAAGCAGTCATAAGACCCAAGCGGTAAGATGTTCAAATTTTTCCTTAGTGTTAGTTCCATTCAAGTTTATAGGACATTCTTTAACAAGCTCACTAATTCTTCTCTTGGTTCTAGAAGCTAACTAAACTAACCAAGATTTTTCATGCTTACATTTATTCAATTTAAATATTTCAACTAGATTTGGATCTATATAGCTATGACTAGCTCCAGAATGAATTAAGATGGCTATGGGATGATTATCAATTTTATCTTCCACTTCGATCATGTGGGATTGATAGTCTACTTGTCTATTGTCCAAGGATGCATAGATCCTTGGCATGCTTTTCCCCACATCCTATATTGTCTCCTCCTTCTTGGCGCTTATGAAAAATCTTCATCTTATCTCCCTGTTGAGGACAATATTTATATATGTGATCTCCTTCACATCCCCAACACTTTATGGGTTGCTACCTTGTCCTCTTTCCCAAGGAATCTGTCATTTTATGATCACCTTGAGATGGTTTCCCTTGCTGATATGATTGAGATCCATTCTTCATGAAAGGTGGCTTGAATCCTTTCTTCCTTTGATCCATATTTCCTTTCTTCTTGTCATCCCAGGTCCTTTGGAAAGTTGGCTTTCCTCTATTCTGCTCATATAAATAATTGGATTTTCTTTTGGCTTATTCTAAATTCTTGGGTTCATCAAACTGAATTTTATCCTTGTAAAAGGATGGCAATCCACTCAGAAACCTCTAAATTTTGAGCTTCTCCTCTTTGATGAAGCTCACATACCTGAGAAGTTCCAAGAACTTTATCTCATATTCATCCATGGTCATGTTCCCAAGCTTGAGTTCAACGAAATCTTGCATCATCTTGTCATAATATTGCTCTGACAAGTACTTCTGCTGAAAATATTTCTTGAATTGCTTCCAAGAAATTATTTTCTCATCAAGGTTATTAACTTGCTTCAACCGGTCCCACAAAATGGATGCCTTCCCTTGAAGATGGCAGGCTGCAATTCTAGCTTCTGCATTTGATGAGTATTTAAGCGATTAGAAATATTTCCTCATTCCCAATAACCATGTTTCTGCATCTTCACCTTTCTTGTTGTCTCCATCAAATTATGGTGGTTTGATTTTCATCAATTCCCCTTGCAAGCTCTCTGGCCCATGTCTCCTTATATGATGTCTGATAGGAGATATACTTGGGTTTCTCATCGACCTTGAGCGTGCATATGATTTTTTGGTCGAGTGCCCTATGTTGAAGAATATGTATATGCGGAAGATATTCTCCTATTGTACTTGATCATGAAAAAACCCTAAAAGCATATTATTATATTGTATTGGTAAAGTCGGCCCCATTGTGGACTTTATTGTAAAATAAAGTCAAACAGTCAAGTCGGCCCCTATTGTGCCTGATGTAAAGTATAATCAGGAGACATTTGCCAATTTGGCCCTAGCAATTAAAAAGGGCAAGTCACTTGTGTATAAATAGAAAGGCTAGACACCTCATTCATTCACTCATCTCACTCAAGCATAAGAGAGAGAAAGGTGCACAAGTTTTGGAGAGAGGGGTGACGCATCAAAAGGACCATTTGTTTTCTGTCTTGGTATTTCTCTTGGTTGAAGAATCTACTTAGAACAATTTTGCTGGGTTTTCTTCCCCGAGAGGGTTTCCCAAGATAATCTCTGTGTCTATCTTGTTTTTGTGATTGTGTCTATTTCATTGATCTTATATATGCAGTTAATGTGCTCAATAATTGTAATAACGAAAGAAGAACTGTAACTACTAGTTGTATAAGTAAAATATCAACATGGTTTCAGAGCAGGCCTGAAAGAGACCAACTCACAACTTATAAGGACTTGGCTAGCCTCAATGCACTCTCTCCAAGTTTCAGTTTTCATTTTTGAAGTTGTTGCAGAATTAGGGTTTCTGCATAAACCCTAAGAGTGATGTTTTACCCTTTTTTTGAGGATGTTAGTGAATCTAAGATCACCTAGGAACTCGCCCAATCAAGGTGCATCACTTCCCTGGACCAGAATTTGAAAATCCAAAAATTGAAAATTTAGGGTTTCCTCATAAACCCTAGATATGGAAGTCTAGTTGTAGTTGTTGCAATTCCTGTGAAAAAAATCATCTTGGTACATCAAAAATCTCTGGTAAGGTCTAGATCCATATCTTGAAAGATTATTTGTTGTTTACTTGTTCTGGGCAAGATGACTACCAGTTTCAAGCTTGATGGAAAGCTTAAAGGATCCAATGACCGCCAAGCGTGGAAATACATTCTAGAAGAGAATGATCTTGTAATATCTAAATATCCATAGGGAGAAAGTGATGATGAACCAAACCTTTTAATGTCATAGCTTTCAGGAACTGTTACTCATGGAAGTGACACTTGGATCATTGATAGTGGTGCTTCTAAGCACATGACAGGATACCCGTACTCTCTATCAAATTTGATCAAGAACAACTCACCTCATAAAGTGAAACTTGGAGATGATTATCAATATCCTATAAAAGATGTAGGAGAATATTCTTTCAAGTTGGATTCTGGGAAATTGATGAAGGTAAAATATGTTTTATTCGTACCTGGGTTAATGAAGAATCTTCTCTTGATTTCAGCTCTAGAAGAGAAGGGTTTCAGAATTCCATTTGTCGTTGGAGAAGTTCTAATGTGGCCAAAAGGAAAATCCTTGAATGATGCAATTGTGATTGGTGTCCAAGAGGGAGGCTTATACAAATTGAAAGGACACTTAGAAACAACCCTAGTTCACAATACCATAAACCCATGTGAGTTATGGCACATAAGACTTGCTCATCTACACTATAAGGCATTACCGACAATGAGCAAGATGGTGAGAGGACTACCTGAGATCTAGGTGGACCATGAAGGCATATGCATGGGATGTGAAGAAGGTAAGAGCATGAAGAGCCCATTTCCAAGTAGTGAAATCAAGGCCAAAGGTGTATTGTACATTATACACTTAGACGTATGTGGACCTATGTCCACCTCTTCATCCAATGGGTATGTATACTATGTCTCTTTCATTGATGATTTTTCACGCAAAGTTTGGATTTATTTCTTGAAGACAAAAGGTGGAGTGTTTAGAAAATTTAAGGAATCCAAGATCCTCATAGAAAACCTCTCTAAAAAGAAGATTAAGTTATTGAGGTTATACAATGGTGGAGAATTCACTTCAGATGAATTCAAGGCATTATGTGGGGAAGATGGGATTAAGAGGGAGCTATCTACTCCATACAAACCTCAGAAAAATGGTGTGGCAGAAAGAAAGAACCGAACCATAATGGAATCAGTGAAGGCCATGCTTCATGATCAGAACTTACCGAAACATCTATGGGCGGAAGCAGAAAGGACTGCAGTGTATGTACAGAATAGAACACCCCATCGTCTCCTTGGGAGTAAGACACCATAAGAAATGTTCATGGAAAAGAAGCTAGAAGTCAGCCACCTAAGAATATTTGGTTGTCCAGTATATGTATATGTTCCCAAGGAAAAAATATCCAAATTGGACCCTTCAGGAAAGGAGGGCAAATTTGTCGGTTACAGTGAAAAATCGAAGGCATACAGAGTCTACATCCCTAGTCACAAACAAGTTGAGATTAGTAGAGATGTTACCTTCGATGAGGATGCAACATTCAAAAATTCAAGGAAGTGTTATACATATGAATACCATGATGAAGAACTGATGGCTCCAAGAGTTGCAGACACAAGAATTGATATTGTACCTGAAGAACATGATATAGAATATCATGACATGGAAGAGCCAAAGATCCACCTAGAGGAAAGAAGAGGTCATCTTGGGCCCATGAGATTATACAAGATGCAGAAAAATACGGTGCTCCAGAATGAACTTATAGAGAAAGCAATAAACCAAAACCTTATTCCAGTTATGTGGCACTCCTTAGTGATATTATTGATACATAACCTACATGTTATGAATAGGATATAGAAAAGAAGGAATGGAATGATGCCATGATTGAAGAGTACCAATCCATTTTGAAAAATGATGTTTGGGATGTGGCTCCAAGACCACAAGAGAAATCAGTGGTAATCTCAAAATGGATTTACAAAATAAAACATATAGCAAATGACAGTATTTAAAAGTATAAGGCAAGGTTTGTGGCACAAGGATTCTCCTAGAAAGAAGGCATTGATTACGAGGATAATTTTTCTCCTGTAGCAAGATACACTTCCATTAGGAATGTACTTGCAATATTTGCAGTAAAGAAATGGAAGATACACCAGATGGACATGAATATGGCTTTCCTGAATGGTGAGATAGAAGAGGAAGCGTATGTGGAGCAACCATAAGGTTTTCAGACACATGACAGACAGTCACATGTGTGTAGGATAAATAAATCCTTGTATGGTTTGAAGCAAGCTCCCAGGGCTTGGTACGTGAGAATAGATAACTTCCTGATGAGTTTGGGCTTTACCAAGTTTAAAGCAGATCCCAACCTGTACTACAAGGTTGAGGATTGAAGTCCAGTAATACTATTACTATACGTAGATGACTTGTTTATGACAAGAAAAGAGAAGCCCATTACCGAGAGAAAGAGGAAGCTTGTCACATAATTCGAGATGAAAGATCTAGGAATAATGCACTACTTCCTAGCTCTAGAGGTATGGCAAAGGCAAAATGAGATTTTCCTAAACCAAGGAAAATATACAATAGAGATTCTGAAGAGGTTTGATATGATGGATTGCAAGGCCATGCCTACACCCATGGTGACAAATCTGAAGTTACTAAGTGATACATCTTCAAAAATAATGGATGTCATCATGTATAGACAAATGATCGGATCACTGATGTATTTGAAAAACACAAGACCAAACATATGTTTTGCGATGAACACCTTGAGTCAGTATATGGTTGAGTCAAGACATGTTCATCGGATTGCGGCAAAACACATATTGAGGTACCTTAAGGGTACAATTGATTATGGTCTCAGATATACCTCAGATCAGGGGATAAGTCTACATGGCTATGTTGATTCAGATTGGGCCGGTAGTGTAGCAGATCGAAAAAGTACATCCAGATGTTTCTTCAGCCTAGGATAAGTTGTGATTGCATGGTTCAATAGGAAGAAAACTAGTGTGGCACTCAGTACAGATGAAGAAGAATATATTGCAACATGCTCAACCAACAAATAAGTAGTGTGGCTCAAAACTTTGCTGGCAAGGATATTTGATCTTGAATTAGAGACAACTTTCATTTTATGTGATAACCAAAGTTGTATGAAGTTGTTAGAGAACCTTGTGTTTCATGACAAGTCAAAACACATTGAGATCAAATACCACTATGTCTGGGACATGGTACAAAAGGGAGCATTAAGACTCCAGTATATCGCCATCAATGAATAGGTAGCAGATGTGTTGACCAATCCCCTTTCCAGAGTTAAGTTCAAGTATTTCATAGACAAGATTGGAGTGATTCAGAAAGACTTCTCCAGTAGTGAGAAGTGATTTTTTTCTCCAGTAGTGAGATGTGATCCCCAGTGGAGGAAAGTGATGTGATCCCCAGTAGAGGGAAGTGATATGATCCCCACTAGAGGGAAGTGATGAGCTACCCCAGTGCAACTTGGTAACCCCAACGCAGGCTGGTATGCTACCCCAATGCAAGTTGGTAACCCCAACACAAGCTGATATGCTACCCCAGCGTAGGTTGAAACCCCAATGCAGGTTGGTATGCTACCCCAACGCAGGTTGATATGCTACCCCAACGTAGGTTGTTAACTCCAATGCAAGTTGGTATGCTACCCCAGCGTAGGTTGGTAACCCTAACGCAGGTTGGTACATTACCCCAACACAGGTTGGTAACCCCAACGCAGGATGGTACGCTACCCTAGAGCAGGTTGGTAACTCCAACGCAGGCTAGTATATTACTCTAGTACAAAAGGCTGGTGAAAGTGCAGAACTTCTTATGATATATAGATTCATGAAATTCAACAAGAAAATGACTGAAGTGTACAGACATGTAGAAGCATATCGTTCCTGAAGAATACCTTCCTAGCTAAGAGGGAGTGTTGAAGAATATGTAGTTGCGGAAGATATTCTCCTATTGTACTTGATCATGCAAAAACCCTAAAAGCATATTATTATATTGTATTGGTAAAGTCATCCCCATTATGGAATTTATTGTAAAATAAAGTCAAATTTCCAAGTTGGCCCCTATTGTGGCTAATGTAAAGTATAATCAAGAGACAGTTGTCAAGTCGGACCTAGCAGTTAAAAAGGGCAAGTCACTTGTGTATAAATAGAGAGGCTAGATGCCTCATTCATTCACTCATCCCACTCAAGAATAAGAGAGAGAAAGGTGCGCAAGTTTTGGAGAGAGGGGTGACGCAACAAAAGGACCATCTGTTTTTTGTCTTGGTATTGTTCTTGGTTGAAGAATCTATTTAGAAGAAGTTTGTTGGGTTTTCATCCTGGAGAGGGTTTCCCGGGATAATATTTATGTCTATCGTGTTTCTGTGATTGTCTCTCTTTCAGTGATCTTATATATGCAGTTAATGTGCTAAATAATTGTAATAACGAAAGAAGAATTGTAACTGCTCGTTGTACATGTAAAATATCAACACCCCGGGGAATGATGATAATGCCAATGCTTGCTAATACTCCCTGAACATCTAGATCCTCCATGATCATCCCTCCTATCATGAGACCTAGGCACCTCCCCTTTCTTGGCACTGGCTTCTTGCCTTGTTTCTGAATCCTTGTTAACTTGATTTTGTAGCATATTAGGCTTTGAAGTATCTCTTTTTTAGCCTTCATGATCTTCTCATTGTTGGCCTTATATCTCTGGACTTCCTTTTGTAGGATTCTCATAGTTACATGATCCTTCCTGTCTCTTCTCTCATTAGACTCAGTCTCAGCATTACCCATGTTGGTATGCAAACCTCTAATTTCTTCTTAATGGTTGTAATACCCTTGAGCATCCTCCATGCCTTTAATTATCATGTAGGAAGTGAAGTCTGCTTTTCGATATCTCTAATTCTACAAGAATGTGCATGCAATAATTTGTTGTTAGAATTAAGCTTATTGCAAAATATTTATTAATTAGATTACAAGTCATTCTTCATTTTAAATTATGAAGAATATTAATGCACTACTCCCAAGTAGGATTCCTTAAATGCATTCTTTTCCAAAATAGCTTTCCAACAATTGTCCTCATGCCTCAATCTGAGTGAAAAGTTACAACAATTACAAGTTGCAATTTCCACTCTTCTGCTGCTACATAATTCACCGTTATCACTTTTGGGAGAAGATATAATTCCCAAAAAAAAAAATTGGGTTCACATATCTCTTATATTCCTCAAGTCAATTTCATTGACTATTCATTTGCTCCAATATGAGCTCCAAGACGTAAGTTATGGTGGCAAAATAATGAAGGAATATTCATTAGCACATGCAACATAGTAGCAACGCTAAGCAACCGTCCGATCATTTTTTTTAGATCCCTACCTTTGGTCTATCTTGATGGATTTGTCACGGATCTAAGTCATATCTCTTCTTCATTTCGGCCTTCCACGATCTCCAATTTGTACATCTAGTTGTGTTGCACTCACTTTGCACTTATACTTAGATTATTTTCCATTATTTTCTCCACGGGTCTATGACACATCATGAGTCTTCAAATCCTTCACTCTCTGGTTGTCTGATCTATGACACATGGTGACCTCTTGGCCACCTGACCGATTCTCCACACATAGTCATTTCTCATATCTCACCACGGGTTTGAGTCTACAACACTTTCTCGGCTCTTATATCTGTGACCCCGTCCGACCGATCCATTCTTGGTACTTAATTGATTTTCCACTTCTTATTGTGGGTTCAGGTGATCCCATATTCTTTTTACTCTTATAACTCCATCTACCTATTCACCTAGCCGATCCTTAGGACTTAGACAAATCCCAAAATCTTATCATGGTTTTGTGGGACTAACAATTGTCCTGCCACATGGATCCACATCGCCTACCAATTGTCACTCCATAGACATGTACCTTTCATCGTGGAAGTACATGTCTTTCTTCTACCACATCAGCTAACACCTGGCTTCCACGTCATGGCGACGTCATCGTACGAAAACACCCAAATTTTTACAATTTTACTTATTTTAGGAATCTTCCCAAGAGACTCAATTTTACAATTAGTTTTGGCGTCGCCATTAGAGCTCGTAATTAAGATCAATACAGCCAAATTGGAGTATGTTCATACGAATCCAACCTCCCCTAATCTTCAAATTTTCCTCTTGCACGTTGAATTCATCTTGAATTACTCTACGAAAATTGGGGCTTTTTGTTCAATTTCGTCTTGATTTTGTCATGGGTGCCATGGCCTCTCTAGAACTTCAACTTTTGGCCATCTACAGGCCCAAATCTGCTCACTTAGAGACTGAATTTTCTTATATTTAATTTATGGGGTCAATTCTTCCAAATTATTTGCAAAATTCCTTTAATTTCACTTCACTAATTGTGTCAAATGAGTTGTAGGCATCCTCATTCTGACATTCTGTCAAACAATTTGCAGGTTTACTCTGCAATTTTCAGTTCTATGTCTGCTAATTGGCCCATGCAGGCTCAGTGTTGAAAATTGGGCTCCGATACCACTTTTTTAACGTACCCAGCCCTAGTTAGGTCACATCACTACTAAAATTACCCAATAAAATTTATGAAGCCAATATAAAAAGAGGAAATTAATGTACAACATAAAATACAAGTTCACTCGGTTGTCCATGTTCCATAAAAATATAAATACAATTACTCTTATTGTGCACATCAACAATTATTTACATACAACAACATTCAACCATGAAATAGAGACATGAATACATTTTCCTGTATTTAGTAAGCGACGGTAACCAAATATAACTCAGAATAAATTGCACAACATTTATATCAACAATTAACATGGACAACTACAACACATAGGAACACTTATCTTAATGAAATGTGCAACCAGCTGCAGAGGACGAACATTCCTCCCAACTGTAGCCTTGTTAATCAAGTTCTCAACAACAAGACACCCCCAAGCTGGGGCTATGAATCCACAAAATTAGGAGGTCCCTAAGGCTGTCTAATGTCCCCCTTTCAGCAGTCAAACTCTTAGTTAATTCCAATCCACCATCAAACTTTCCCTCAACCTGCACAACCCAAGGGATGGAATTCCCCTTCACTGCTCACAGTTCTTCAGGCCTTTCCACTCCCCTCTTGGGACTTCAACATAGAATAGACAGGAAATTGACTTGTTGGGACTTCGAGAATTCTACAGCTGCAACATGAATTCGTCCAGCAACCAAAACACCAACTCCTTGGACAAACTTTGAGCAACTCATCAATTCCAAGCACAAGGCCTCTTCTCCATGAAATTATGGTTCCAAAACAACAACCAACATATCCACACAACTACCTTCAAGCTCCCATACTCAAAATATCATTGCTTGTCCCCCCCAAAACTCCATTTAAAACCTCTCTTTATGCAAACACATGAATATACCAAAATCAGGTCTCCTACCCATACAAATTTTCTATCTTTCTCTTGCTTGTTTGACTTACACTCTTCTCCAAGCTTATTGTACTCATCCCCCATGCTCTCAATAGCTATGGGAAGTGACCAACTCTCTTACATGAATTCAATGATTGGGCTCTAGAACACTCAACAACTAATGGAAGGTTCATGGCAAGGATAATTTAGAGGAAAATAGAAAATGGGTCTTGGTTTACTAGATATGGGTAACTCCCCCCCTTGGATCCCTTCCCACTCTTGTGGATACTTAGCCCCCAAGTCTTTGTCGGTGTCCATCTGCAGCTGGCAATACATTTTATTCATTATATCTCAATTTACATCGTTTACATATTGGCTCTCGGCCACAAGCTATATTTACAGTACACATTGCTATTTTGGGGTTGAAAATGGGGATGTTATAGCATGGAACAAAGCACTCCTGAAAGAGATCACAGTCCTAGACCTGCTTTCCCTTCGTATTCTTCTTAATAGTGCCAAAGGCTCATACAAAAATTAATCAATCTTGTTTACTAATGGGTTGGTACAAAGTTTACACGGTTTTTAATGACAAGTATTCCAAACTGATGGAGCAAATTCATGATGCATGCATACATGCCCATTTATAAGTCTGGTCGGCATTGGCAAGATGGGTTATATGGAATTGTGTTGTTGGGATGTCTTTTTCTTTTGGCACACCGTCTTTCTCAAGATTATTGAGTCGTATATAAATTTAACCAAAAAGTTAAGATTGTGTACTTTAATGAATTAAAAAAATAATAAATAAAAATTGCATTAAAAGAAAATCAAAGAAATTAAAAAGTTTAAAGATAAAGAAATTACAAATCATGAAAGGAGGATATATTAACACTTAGCAACATAGAATCACCATTGATTTGCATGTAAAACACCTAGCAAATTTTTAGGAAAATATGTCGCACTATCTTCCTCCCACGTGGCATATTCCTTTTGCAATCAAAGCCAGTGGCCGTCGTTGCCCAAGCACCTCTACCAGCTAGAAGCTCTCTCCCTAGAGAAAATTCCATGGGGTCAAGGATTGTATCTCATATCCCATCCTGGTGAAACATTCATTGCAAGCTTCTATATCATTGGCTTCAACGCTTACGTCTTCGCAATATGGTATGCTTGACGAAACTTTATTGTCCAATAGAGAGGTAGTCGTCGAGAAGCTAGAAGGGGTGGATAGAGGAGAAGTGGAATTCAAAGTAAAAGTTAATGATCTCACATGAGACTTGACTCTCACATATGTTAGCTGACTCAGGTATTGGACCTCAAGTTCCACATCCCTGCATTATCAAAAGTTAAAAGAATAACAATCCATGATTGTGGATACACCTCCATTGAAACAAAACAACATAACAATCATCTTATTAGTTGTAATATATGAGTAATAAAAACATAAAAAATTGACAGTGTAAATTTATCTTTCATGAATTTTCCAAAACTTGTCACTTAATTCAAATAAAAAAAAACAAACATTTTTTTCATCAAATAACAACCATTCAAACTTCAAAACCCACAATAAAAACAAATACATGAATTTTTATTTTTTTTAGTGTTATGTACTTTAAAATTGACTGATCTAGACGTAGTAATTTAAATATGATTGATTGGTTGGGAGGATTTATGTACTTATTTTCCAAAAACTTATAGAGATTATATATATTCTTAATAAAATATATAAAAGAAAACTATCCACTAGTTTTTAAATCCCTCTCTGGCTGCCACAGCAAAGATGTGATTACTTATAATTATGTACGAGATATATAAAGAAGAACTTTGATACACCTGGTTTCAGTATAGTTCGTTGCTTAATACAAAAGTTAAGATGGATAACATAAAAAAGTAAATAAAATTATCGATTGGGAGGCATTTTTGGTTAAATACAATTTCATTTCGAGCTCGTGAATGAGGGATGAGCTTGTCAAAATCGGCGACTTTTCAAGTCATGTTAATGGCAAAATTAATTTGTGTACGTACATTGCATATGCAGAGATATTAGGAAGAGTAAATACTTGTGATCTTGTCTAGGAGACAAATCCAGGTTACAAATGATCAATAGGAAATAACGATCGTTAATTGCTAAGTTGCCAAGCGAAAGTTATAGTTTCTAGTCGGAGGCATGGACTAATAAGAAGAGAAATTATAGGTTGATTGAATGAGATCGTTATTTTAAATAAAGAATTATTTTCTAATTCTAACTAAAATCAATCTTATAAACAATTATCATACACTAGGGAGATATTTTTCATTAACTACTAGACTAACAAGTGAAAGCTATAGTGCCTAGCCGAAGGCATTGACTAATAAGAAGAAAAACTATAGGTTGAATTGAATGGGGTCGTTATCTTAAACAAAATATTATTCTGTGACCCTAACTAAGATCAATCTTATAGATAATCATCATAGACTAGACAATTATCATAGGGAAATATTTCTTTTAAGGCACGTTGGGAAATATAACTAATTAGTTATATTTAACATTTTCATATAATTATATTGTTCATAATTTATCACTTGCATAGGGTTAGTTTAATTAATTATGACCATTATTGTTGGGCACTTGAGTAGTTTTATGCCAACAAGTGCTAATTCAAACTCCCTTATGTAAAACACACTAGTTTATGTCAAAGTTTTTACTAAAAATACCATCATGAATATTGAAAAGCATTCCTGAGTTTTCTCATAATATTCTCCTTAGAAAAATATAACCTACATATATGTGACGCTATTTTACATTGCATAATAAATACATTTATATCCCTCTATATGTACACGTAACCATTACTTTTGGATTAAAAAAACAAATGATAAGTGGATGACATAATATAGTGTAATTATGAGGTCATTTTCATAACTAAGTGGTGTGTGAAAATGAGATAAAAAAATATATATATTATTAAATTAAATGAAAATTTATAAAATAAATTATTGAGAATATTATGAATCAATTGAGCTAATACTATTGAAATGTACGTAGTTTGAATTCTTTAATAGATCTTGTTTAAACATAGATGCATATACAAAGTTTTTATGAATAACTCAACAAAGTTTTACCTATTCAAAATAAGTCATAATGTAGCAAGATATAATTAGTAGGTTTTCTTCTATACATGCCAATATGTAAGGTTCTTAATAAGTAGGTGTTGTTTTATACATGCCTAGAGGTAAACGGTTCTTAAAAAAAGTTGATAATATAATTGATTCAATTACTTTTAAAATGAATGATGAAGATGAAGAATGATTAATTAGTATTCATGATATTTTATAATATTAAATTTGTTAAATTATAGTCTTTAAAAAAAAATGGATTTTGTATTAGAAAGGTATGTAGTTGTATTATACAATAATGTAATACAAATAACAAATAGTAAAATCATAGTCATTCTACACGGTAAATACTATTGTTCATAAAACAAATTTTATATACCATTAGTTCTAATAAGTATATTATCTTATAAATCAGAATAACAAAACTTAGCAACTCGAAAAACATAATAAGAGTTAAAATAGATAAGAAAAGCTAGTAATTTTGCCTAGATGGACCCACTCGAGTCTCCATTGTCATGCCTTAACTTGCACTCACATTCCCATTTCCATTGAACCCATCTAATGGTAGAATTCACCACCTTACACTGAGAGTTTCTATGACTTTTTTTTGCACCCCTAAAGGCCATGTTGAACCTCACGTAGGTCACACAAAACACAAGATCTATGGCGATAATGACAATGTCCCATAGTGGCAGGGGGTGGAGACAAGTGTTGAGCCGATAGAGGCATCTCCAAGGGTTCACCCAAATTCATACTAGCTAATACTCTAGCAAACCGCAACACCCTTGCTATATAATAGAAAGGACAAGTGCGAGGGGAACATAATAAGCCATAGAAAGAAACACCGCAATGAAATAAACAACAATGAACCATTCTAGAGACCTACCCATATTAAAACCACATTCAATCGCCCACATGACTAGAGTATTGTTGATAATTCCATAGACTAGAGAGGAAATGCCATGGAATAAGGCATGTAGAATTATGCCCATCATTTATAAGGTACATTTGTGGCATTAAAGTTTGAAAATTCATTATCATAAATGCAGGTAATGGGAGGGACATGATGGTTGGAAACCCCCCATTAACCTTTACAAAACCAACCTCAAAATGAACCTCTATGTTGGCTTGCACATCTTCCAATGCATCCTAGGCTCAGAGCACCTAGTAATATGTGATTTATTTAAAGCCTTGACACAATGAAACGATCCTTTGCACCAATCATGATAAGCTAAGATTATTTAAAGGTAGCCTTTAATACAAAGATCTCATGATAATGGATGAATGGCCAATAATTGTTACCCTATCAACACCTTTTTCCTTGAGTATACTAAAACCTTAATAGACTACTAATGCCTCTACTTCATTGTTAGTAGTTATCCCTCATCCCATGCATACTCTAACTCCTTTTGTCCTTTAAAGTAAAAAACAACTACCTTAACCCCTAATTCCTCCTACCTCTCAAATTACAATTTGTTAATAATTTAAATACAATTAAAATATATAAAAAAACTAAACATTAATTATGTAATATTATATTTACCAATTTCAATTTTTAATTATATAATTAATAATTATTATATTTTATTATAAATTAATTAATTAAATATTTTTAAACAATATAATACATTAATTATTTAAAATTCAATTATTATAAATTTATATGTAACCCTTAGCAAAATAAAAATAATATCAACAACTTCTTATAAAATAAATGACAATATCCACACTTAGTAAATGTCTAAATAATATAAAAAATCAAATTCGAAGTGAATGTGATGTGATCAATCAAATTCGATATGATAGGACCCATCGAATGTGACTAACACCTCTACAATTTTATTATTAATAGGTAAGGCGGGAGTGCGATCTGATCCGCACAACTACAATGTGACTAATCACTTTTAAGTACATAATAAAGGTAAGGCGGGAGTGCGATCTAAAAATGCACAACTACAATGTGACTAATCACTTTTAAGTACATAATAAAGGTAAGGCGGGAGTGCGATCTGATCCGCACTCATCGCACTCCCGGTTGATTCGGCGACAGCTTGACCCATTCAGCATCGGGATCTCTATCTATGTTGATCGGTCATAGATGGAATTGGTTCGACTGTAGGTCCATATTTTCTCCTGTTCTACAGCTCACCAGAGCTTGTTATGTAAATGATTATATTTTAATATATATCGAGTAATTTTTTCTTGGAAAAAAAAGTACATAATAAAGGTTTCAATCACTTTTATATCGATCTCAATCACTTTTAAGTACATAATAAAGGTGAGGCTTTCCAATCACTTTTATATCGATCTCAATCAGTTTTAAGTACATAATAAAGGTGAGGCCTTCAAAAGGTGAAATTTTTTAAATAAATTTTATTCTAAATGTTATATATTATGTTTTAGTTTAAACTTTAGCGGGGCTGGAAAACCGACGCGGGTCATCGTTTTTTCGATCCAGGAAGCATCCCAAGTCAGTCAATTTTTTAAGGAAAACTGTGATTGAATTTGTCGCAATGGTAAATTAAATGTCAAGTCATAGCACAGCACAGAAATCTTCTTCTGAGAACTTTCTGACTCATACGTATCTCAGTCCATACGTATCTCAGTCCCTCTACTTGTTCACATACAATACGATTCAGTCAAATCAAAATGGAAGGATTCTTCAATTCCCACTGTTCAACATGTCAGGGCTATTAATAATAGAACTTGATCGGGTTAAAACAAATCAAAATGGAAGGATTCTTCAATTCCCACTGTTCAACATGTCAGGGCTATTAGTAATAGAACTTGATCGGGTTAAAACAAACAAGGGCCATTGTATAATCTGCCTGCCCTGCACAACAACAGGAGCAGTGTAGAAGATTGCTGTCGTTGAGCCAGAAAACCAGTTAGCACTAGCAGGGCTCTCCGTTGGCTCAAATTTTGTGCAAATTTGTTCTCTACGCTTTTCGTCATGGAAAGCCCAAGTTCGAAATTTATTTGTACTATAGTTTTATTTATATCTCTTGGCTTTCGGTATTCGAATGGGCAATCCTACAGTTTGCAGATGTATCATAAATTTTCTCATGAAGTAAAAGAGTGGATGACTTGGAGACATGGATTAGATACAGAAAGTTGGCCTATGGAGGGAAGCAATGGGTATTACAAGACACTGTATCATCATGATTCTGCTCGCCATGGTCATAAATTGGCCGCCTACCCCTCTCTTACATTTGCAGAAGGCAACGAGACAGTCGGACTTTCACAGTTAGCATTGTAAGTTCTGCTTCTTTGTCTATTACTTATGTTGCATATCAATTTGGAATGAACCCAAAATAAAATTATGTATGTTGATACTTGCAGAACGTCAGAATGAATCAATTCATTTGCCAATAGATCATTGACAGGATACTGTACAATCAAAGTACTGATTTTCTAGTTTTCAGAAGTGTTGCTAAAGTTCGTAATCAAAATCAAAATTACTAAAGTTCCTCGTTATTCTAATTCAAT